>PVKC010003370.1:0-39380 GCA_004027635.1 Crocidura indochinensis
CACACACACACACACACACACACACACAAACCAAAGCAGAATAAATTAAAAAACTCAAATTCTACCAGATGCAATTAAACAGTGGTTGTTTAACTTCTTCAGCTCAGGCTTTAAATTTTGATATATGCACATAATTATTAACCTACATATAAAACTTTCTGCCTACTTATGTTACAGAATTAAAAACAATCTTGTGGGGTCAGTTATATAGCACAGCATACAAAGTGTTTGTTTTGAATGTGACTGAACCAAGTTCAATTTAAAGCACCTTGATCCTTTTCCAGGTGTGATCCTTGAGCACAGAGGCAGGAGTAAGACTGTAACACTACTAAAGCGGGACAAGAAAGCATTAAGAAAAAAAAGCAAAAACAAAAACATTATCCATCACTTATTAAAAAAAAACAACAACAACAAAAAACCCTGCGCCTTCTTTGACTTTTAGAGATAGTAAAATAGGCACATTCTTTAAACACAGGTGACTTGGTGTCAGTACTTGGTACCTTCCCATTATCATCAGATGCTGACTTGGCTATAGTTAATCCCTGGCACCATAAGCCTCCTTAGGTACTTATACTGAATCCATGACTTGTTGCTTGAGAATTGCCAGGAGCATTCCCTAGAAAAGCAAACCAATATAACTAACACCTTTAGTTAGGAAGAAAGCTTTCAGGCAGCACAATATGATTTTCTATTTCTTTGAAATTATTTCTTTTGATCAAATTCTGTATCCTTTCAGCATGTATTAAACTTTCATTTTATTTATGGATTTTAGGAAAAATATATTTAAATAGAACTTGATATTTTCACCCAGAAATGTTTGTATCTCTCTAAATTTGATTAGATTTAAAATAGCTTTGTAGCTTAATTGTATAATATATTTACTAAACATTTATTTGCATGTATTATAAATTTATAAACATTTGTTAATTCATATATATCCCAGAATTTGATTGATCTAGTAACTTTATATTAAATGCTGAATATATAGGGAACTTTGTTTTATTTTATTTTTATTTTGGAGCTTTATTTTATTTTATTTTTATTTTGTATCTGACTTTTAGTATGCTCTTTTAAAAAAACTTATTGAATCACATATATTACAAAGTTACAGGTTATTCATGGTGTTCACTTATTATGTAAGATATTTTAGATATCTTAAAGCTCAAAGTACAATGTGTTTATCATGTGAATAGTGGCATATTTTTGCAGCCTTTTACAAATTATTTTTATTATTACTCATCATCTTGACAATAGCTGAAATAATATGGCACAAAAGGAGTCAAGCATAATGTTATTTGCCTTTTATGTTTTGAAGAAGTATTATTCTATATCTAGTACTTTTAAGTTTGATTCTTTTGTATTTTTGTATCTGAAATTTGTTTTCCCTCCTTTAGTATACAAGTGCACTTCATAAAATTGATATTTTAGAATCAACTTATTTATTCAACTTTGGTTTGGGACCATATTTAGTGGTACTTTCGATTTACTCCAGTCTTATGCTCAGTGTACTGTATGGAATGACAGGAACCAAACCTATGTCAGCCACGTGCAAGGCAAATGTCTATCCAATTTACCTTTTCTCCAGCCTAAGAACCAACATTGCTTTCTTTTTAATAAATCACTTAAAGCCGTGTTCTACTATTTGAAAGGCATATCCTACTACTTTAGTCAATATCAGTAAAGGTGAGCAATCTAAAGATATGTATGTCCATGACTCTTATGATGTTTTCTATTATGATTAAAATAATTATATTTGGTCTCTTTCTAATTGACACTTTAAAGTAATGCAAATGTACTATAAACTCTGCTCTGTGAAGGCAAGACTATTTTCTGTATTACACAACTCAGTATAATTTACAAAGTCACAGTTTGAAAATAAAAAATCTTTCAAATGATTTTGTAGAAGAATAATATCTCTATAAACAAATATGAACCTTTATTTATGTGCTGTTATTTTCTTTTTTGTTTTGTTTTGTCTTGTTTTTTTTTGGGGGGGGTCACACTGGGCAGTGCTCAAGGGTTCCTCCTGGCTCTACACTCAGAAATCGCACCTGGCAGGCTTGGGATGCCGCGATTTGAACCACCGTCCTTCTGCATGGAAGACAAACGCCTTACCTCCATGCTATCTCTCCAGCACCAGGTGCTATTATTTTCTGTATTGATGATTTTTAGTAGAACTTAAATTGTTAAGTTCTTTCTACTAATTTTACTCTCAACTTTTTCACTTTTTAAGCATTTGCCTTAAAGATTTTGACCCTCAGGTATTGAAAAATATATTAAATTTGTAGATGTATATATATTCACTTTGAGACATAATATTGTTCTATCATAGTTGTAAGTTTTTTTATTATTGGATTCCTATTGTAAATTTTTTTTATTACCACTGCTATCAATCTACCTTCCATTCATTCTTTCAAAGTCAATTTACTTATTTTGGGTATGGGTGGGAAGTTACATTTCTGATCACATCTAGTGAAGCTCAGGTCATACTCCTAAGTCCTTGCTCGAGGATTAATGGTGACAGGCTCTGGGAATAATATGGAGTGCCAAGGATTGATACCAGCTGTGCCTCAAGCAAAGAAATTGACTTAACCCTGCTGCACTATCTCTCTGGCCCCTCCATTTACTTCTTATGGATAGATATTTTTAGCAATTCTTTCATTAAGAACTTGTAAGAAGTAAGACAATTATGTCTGTATGTCTTTTTTTTTTTTTACATTTACATTTTAAAAGGGAGTCACTCATGCTTGTGCTCAAAGGATTACTCCTGGCAGTATTAAATTAAGTCCTCAGATTCAAACACCAAACACTGAAGAGATGTGGGTCTGGAATCATATGGCGGTCAGGAAAAATAATTTACACACACACACACACACACACACGCATGGAGAGAGAAAAGGATTTTGAGAAGTTCCCTCACATATAGCTTCTAGAAAGCAGCCAGCTCCCACATCCTACAGTGCTACTTTCTCTCCATTCGAGTATTAAATCTGAGAGTTACTGCCACACCTTGAAGGTGGGACCAGATGGTCAGTCTCATCTCCAATCCAAGGCGCTACATTCAAAGCTGATTCCAATCAATGAGTAACAAGGCATATACTGGGTGAAGTAGAAATGGATCAAACCCATAATCCCACATCTCCTTCTATTTGACTTTATAAAACACTGCAAAAATAAGAGGTAACATAAGGTAATACACTCCAAGGGAAAAGGAGCTACTAAAAAAAAGGATAAATGACTCTAAAAATAAAAAGAATAGCACATTATTGTGCACAGGTGTAGCAAAAGCTGGAAAATAGGAAGCAAAATTATTTGGCCTAAAACACAGGGTATCCAAATCCACAAAGTTCCTGCCCTAAGACCAACTACAGGCTTCAGGCACATTAACTTGTCTAACTCCAAGGTCTTTTTTCAAGGTAGCAGGAAGAGTTCCCCTCCAGGTCCCCTCTAATTACAGTTTTTGCTGTCAGGTTACTATCCTTAAAGATGTTGATGAAGAACTTAACGAAATCATGAATTCTGAGGAATCTCTCCGTTACATTTCACCATTTTTCAGTGATGCAGTTCAATCTAGATGCCCTCTAAATTTCTAAGTCAGTCTGCCTTTATGGATTTCCTTATCATGTCAGGAATGCCCAGACTAGGCTGAAGTAATGATGTGAAGGTCAAGTCTGATGATCTAGAGACTGGCTTTAAAATTCTTATCATTTATAGTGGTGTCCTATAGGAGGAAGTCTCTCCCTCCATACGTTTACTCAAAGTTGAGAACTATTAAAGCCCAAGTCAAATCATTATGGAAACTGTTCAGAGTGGAGGGCCCCCTGTAATCAGAAATCACTGAGAACTCATCCCTAATGGATAATAACTCCTCTTAAAATCTAATATTTTCCAATTTTAATATACCCCTGCAAAAAGAGTTGTGCCACAGAATACTATTGAGGTCTAAGGGGAAAAATAACAACACTTCAAACAATTCCGATGACCTAATTATACAAGTAACACATAAACTCCAAGGGTACTATCTAAACTAATTTCTAAGCAATTCTTACTAGCTAATCTAAATAAAAATGAAAAAGTTATAATTACTTAGTAAAATATACAACAAAGAACAACATACATGTTAAAGAATTACACTTAAACAAAATACAAAAAAGCATACATATCCATTCTATGTTAAAATAATAACTGATAAATATGTGAATTCTGGGCCATAATTTCAGTCAATAACTTAATTTTATGGAGTCTAAGAAAATGATTAGCAGTAGTCATAGGTTCTGAGATGTTTTAAAGCTAAGGCTCTCTACCAAGCTGACACCAGTCACAGTTTTAAGGTGGTCTGAAGTGGTAAAAAAGAGAATTGCCAAGAACATATCAGCAATATCACTGTGACAGTGGATAATGACTCACAGCCCAATGACCTGATTGTTTCAAACAGCATCTACAACCAGAGTGATGATATCCTGAAGGAAGAGCCAATGAAAAGGACCATGAGCATTTCACACACCAGAGATGTCATCTGATCTCCTGGTCCCCACCACTCTTCAATCAGTGGACAGTTAAGCAGTGGTGACTTCATCTTCTTCCCATGATGGAAATAGAAGTCCAGCTGGAGGTGGGGAATCCCATCAGCAGCATAATAGAAAGTGGTTAATGAAAAGTTAAATAACTAAAGGTGAGAACTTAATGAAGGGGATTTAAATAGAATGAAAGGTTGAGATACCACATAAAGACATTACAAACAAAACCAAGCAGCACTGAGGGAGAATCCTTAGACCACTGGAATTAAACAGTCACAGAGTTGGTCACCACACTCAGACCCAACACACACACACAAACGGACTAAAGGATTGATCCAAAGGTTACACCTGGAAAACTGACCCAGGTGAAATGGGTCAAGTGCTTTTAAATACAGAACTGGCATGTCAGGAGAAAAATTTTCCATTACTAGAAGTAGTCGATGTAGATAGAGTTGAACTTTGCTGAAAATAAAAACTTCAAGGTTGAGCATAGAATATTTCCAAAACAAACATAATTTTGAAGTTAAAAAAATTAGGTAATAATGGCTAATGAGCACTGTAGAATGAGTCTTCACCTCAAAGTATAGTATTAGATGTTTCAAATAATCAGGTTTTTTTTTCTTGAAAGTACTGGAAACAAAGTCAATTGATATAATAAAAACCCAGCATGAATCAGAAAGAAAATGTATATAACATACTTAATGACTGAGCACTGTAATATGAGTTCAGAGCATTCAAATGTCTCATCAAGGATCTCCGTGGAGAAACACGAAATCATACAAGCATGTATAATCAAATGAAAAAGATTAACTTAAAGTAGTGATTATGACATTATCATTATGAGTACTGCATTAGGAATCAAACATAAAAAAATCTCTTCACGGATTTTTGTAAACAAAATATTAAAGGTTATTATGAAAAAGGACTTAATACATGAAAAAATTCTAATAAGCACTATATGGAGAATCTGTATCTTCTAACCAACTAGCTGCTGTCGATATAAAAAAATCTTAGAACATTATTATAGACATCTCTAAAAAATATTCAGTTAACTAGTTTAAACAGCTATATCTATTACCATAGATCTCTTTAAGGTATAAAAATGAATATAAGCTACTGAAGATTTCACAGATGATTTGGAGATTTCAGAAACTTCCTGATCATAGAATTTAAAACTACATTGTCATGATGAATTTTTACAATATTCTGTGTAATGACCCATTTCCAATTCACCATAATGTTTCATAACTGAAGATAAGTATTATTGTTCAGGATTTCTGATATATTAATATCAGAATTTCTGATATATTATAAATCAAAGTTAGAAAGTCTATATAAGTCTGCAAGTTTTTCATCTTCTTGATTTCATAAAAAAACATTTCAAATGTATTAATATCACAAGAAATAATTTCAAAATTTCTGTCCTTTTTAGGGAATCCTGTTTTTTTATTTTTTTTTTACAATAGCTGCAGTAAACCGTATTACTATCTTTAAGTTCTTCTTTTCTGAAAAACATTTCAAAGTAATCTTGTAATCTGCATTTGTCTGTGGATATCAGAGGCAAGAATAAAAGAGTAAAAATCTCTGATGTCTAAGATTCATGGTGGCACATGAGACATTGTACTGTGGATATTAGCTGGCCTTGAAAATATTTAGTAGTAACAGACTCATTAGACTGCTTATGTTTCTGACAAGCTTGTTTTACTATTTTTATAGTAATTTTTATTTTGACCAAAGTGTATTGCAAATTATTCACAGTAGTATTTATGTTCATAGTGACATTGAATCAAGGGCATTCCGACCACCAATGTTGTCCTCTCTCCACCCCTGTTCCCAGCATGCATCCCCTAAAGTCCTTCCTTTGCCCCCCACCCCCAGGCTGCTAGTAAAAGTGGTTCTTTCTATGTCTAGCTTGTTGTAGATTGGGAATCAATTCTGTTGTAGTTGGCTTTGTATTTGATGTTTGAGTCTGATCATTTTTTATTTCTACTCAATGTTCAGACGACTGTTTGGTTTTAGTGCCCTCCATTATTTCCCCCTAAATTTGTGAGACAGAACAAGATGGTTCAAGCTATGTGGTTCTGTTTGAAGGAAAGAAAAAAGAAGAAAAAGGAAAAGGAAAAAAAGTGGGATAAATTAATTTTTTTGTAATTGTTGTTGCTTTCTTTTGTTTCCTTTGCTTTGATTTTTCTCTAGTTTTTGGACCGTGGTTAGTATTTGGTTGTTGTCTTTATTGCTGTGGTGCTTTTCAGGGTTTTTTTGCTTTTTTTTTGTTTTGTTTTGTTTTGTTTTGTTTTTGTTTTTCTGGGGGGAAGGGTTTGATTTTTTTGTATTATTCTTATGTTTTCCTTCCTTTTCCCCTTTTCTTTCTTAAACTTATCTTCATAGTCTCTTGAAGGACTCCAATTTTTTTGCTTGTTTTACTATTTTTGATTTAGGGATATAATTACAAATTTTCTTCATATGGCTATTCTGTTTGCTAATTTTATTCTAGTCCTGATAGATACCGTCCATTAAGAATAGAAGTAGCTCATGAGGGGCTTTTTGACTATCTCCTGAAAACTGATTATTTTTTTTCCAATGGTCATCGTAAAACCTATGTTGTAAAACCTATGTTGTCCTGCCCACAAGGCTTTCATAAACTTAGAAAATTTTTCTACCTCCTTGCCTTTATGTCCCAATGAATTTGACCTATTAATTTCCTCCTTATAATGTATCTGGTAAAAGTAACCAGTCAAACTGTGGATATTAAACATGAATTGTAATACTGAATTCAAATTATAAGTTTTATCTAAATTATGAAGTCTGGTGATAGCTTGAGATCCTGGAATTAGTTATTTCCATTCTCAATAGTCTCTATCTCATTGGGTGGTGTTAATTTATGTCCCAATTACCTGTTGAAGCCAAAGTTTGTTTTCTGTTCTCATCTATTTCAGTTTTCTGTGTCAGTTTTGAGGGACAATTTACCTTCTTATTATGCATTGTGTCAAAAGTTTTTCATTTATGGGAATCCTGCTTCTATCAAAGTAAAGTGGAACCCAGAGTTTCTTGCCTGGGTTGCCATCTATTGAAACATAAGCATATCCTTTTTCCTTGAATGAGGAGTTTACGTGCATTCCATTCATTATCCAATTTTAATTCACATAGGTGAATCAATTATTTTGTACCTGAGATTCTTCTTTAAATTGTCTTTCTGCAGTGGTTTCTTCTTGAAGTAAATTTAAGAAATTTAGCTTGCTGACATTAGCCTAGAATGACCTGAGGTTCAATACCCTGGCATTCCATATGGTCCTCAAGTCAGGTGTCATTTCTGGATGCATAGCCAGGAGTAACCCTGAGCATCACCAGGTGTGGCCCAAAAAGCCAAAAAAAAAAAAAAAGGAAAAAAGTTTAGTGAAAATAATGTTAAATATAGAATACAGGTGGATAACATGCCACTTTCATATTTTAATAGTTGAGTTTTGAGAGTCCTGTAAGCGCATTCAAATATGACTAGGAATATAAGGAATTACCATAATGTGATGTGCTTTAATTGCCATTTCTTACAAAATGAAAGTTTTAAAAAGTTTGCTTAGGTAGGCTGTGTCATTCTCTGTCTTTATGGATTGGGGGGGCCCTCATAACAGAAAAACATTGCAGCATGAAGGTACAAACTGCTTTAGCTCTTTAAGAAGTCATTGGAACTCATATAAAATGGGAGTAGATATCCACCATCACACAAAGAAAGGGGTTTTTTGAGAGGGGAAAAGTCAAATGTGTGATATCCATTTGCCACAATTCATTAGTCTGTAACCCTAGGGGGTTTAGGTCCCTGTACAGGTGCCATTATATTGAATTAAATCCTAGATTCAAACACCAGAATACTGATTAAATGCGGGCGTGGAATTGGATGGTGGTCCGGAAAATAATTTACACACACATGCATGAAGAGAGAAAATAATTTTTAGGAGTCCCTACACATTTACCCATAGCTCCTAGAAAGCAGTCAGCTTCCAAGAGTTCTAGAAACTAAGAGGCTACTTTTTCTCCATTAGAATATTTAATCTGAGGGAAATTATCACACCTGAAGGTGGGATCACCTGATCTCTATGCCAAACCAAGGTGCTACATCTAAAACTAATTCCAACCAATGAGTAACGACATATACAGAGTGAGGCAGAAATGGATCAATCATGTAATCATACTGTCAGAGCTTTAGAGAACAGATATAGTGTCTCTAAAGGAACAAGATTTGTCCATGTTAAAGCAAGTGCCTTCTCTATGCCATAGACTCATCTAACTTCCCAAAGAAAGGCACAACTAGCAGCAAAATCTTTTGGATATATCTGACTTGTAGTAATCACACTGGAGACTCCTATGCATGAAAGTTCAGCAGGAGATGTCCTTCACTTTGCTGAAACCTGTGGGCTCCACATAAAGATCCACCCTATACATGCCAATGGCCCATCTTCACAGTTTTTCCATCAATTATGCAGAAACTACTAGTAGAAAATCTCCAGGGTCTGTTTGGGCCATCTCTCCTGCCATGCCTCTGTACTTCCAGAAGGCCTGGCAGTGATGACATGAACCACCATTGTCACCATATGAACTTATAGGTCCAGCTCCACAAATTCTCAAAGTCCTGGACAACCTCATAATTTTAATACTGACTTCTCAGTAGGGCTACACTAAGTATATGTGAATTATCACAGAAGCCTCATAAGTTCAACAAACAAAACCTACACAGAACCTTCAAATAGCAATTTACAGTTTAGTAACCTTTGTATACAATGACATAAGAGCCTCATTCTGAGACATGAAAAATTTCATGTCTCATGAAATTTCACAAATTTTCTTTTAATGAAGATTTTTTTATAATTCCATTATCATTTAGATCTACTAAGCAATATTAATTAAATTATTTGTAGCTAAGGGGTAGGCTTCAATGAGTTGGGAAGCAAGAAATAAAGGTTACACTGGTGGTTGGTATTTGGGTTGGAATATTGAATGCCAGAAATACTGTATTATGAGGAACTCTGTAAACCATGGTGTCTAAAATAAAGAAACCAAAAAAAAAAAAAAAAAAGAAAAAAGAAAAGAAAGAAAAGACAAGCTTACTAAGCTATTTCACCGGCTTACATGGCTTTATTTCTCTTTGGGTCGTTAGCAGATACATTCAGGTACATCCTTATTAGATCAGCATTCTGAAGTAATGGCATCAACCTAATTGTGGCTGACAAATAATTCTGCTCTTTATTTAATTATTCATCACATGCAGTTGAGCTGCTTTTATCCCTTGTAAGTTTAAAGCAAATGTTTGGGTTAGAAATTATCCTGGAATTTTTCATTGTGATTGTTAATTTGAGGATTGTGTTGTAGAATATAACAGACATTATTTTTACATTAGTTTTTCTTATTAATATTTCATTTTTGTTGAAATATTCTTGCTACATATTATATGCAAACTTAAAGTACATATGTGAACATTTTGTATAAATGTATATAAAACAAGAAGGATAAATAATGTCATATTATTTAGTTTGTATGTGGCTTTGTGCCTGTTGGTCCTTTCATTTATTAAAGATATTATCTAAGAATTTACATATATGAGCCTTATAAAATAATTCTCTTAATCTAGAAGTTTTTTTCTTTATTATACAGGGTTCCATTTGCTTAGTGTCTAAATACTGGTAATTTTCATTCCATTTTCCAGCTTTTTCTTTTTTATTTAACTTAAACAGTGATATAGATTTTGATTTTTATTTCTTTTACTTACCATAATGACCAATACCTATCAATATGTTACAGAAGGCAGTATTACTTTATTTTATGGTTGAATAAAATTCTGACTTGTGTGAATTTCATTTTTGATCCATTCAGTTATTTCTAGGTACTTGTCCTGGCTATTGTAAATAATATTGTCTTGAACATAGAGATTTTGAAAAAAACCATCATTCCTGTATTTGATTCTTAGAGCACTTCTGCTTTTTCTTTTACCCCTTACACTGTTTTTTTTTCTTTTTCTTTTTTTTTGGGGGGGGGGGTCACATCCGGCAGTGCTCAGGGGTTACTCCTGGCTCCATGCTCAGAAATTGCTCCTGGCAGGCACGGGGGACCATATGGGGCACCAGGATTCGAACCGATGACCTTTTGCATGAAATGCAAACGCCTTACCTCCATGCTATCTCCCGGGACCCACACTGTTTTTTTTTGGGGGGGGGGTGGCGTGCACACCAGTAGTGCTCAGAGGTTAAACCTGGCTCTGGATTCAGAAATTGCTCCTAGCAGGCACAGCGAACCATATTGTATATGCCGGGAATTGAACCCTGGTCTATCCCAGTCGTCTACATGCAAGGCAAAAGCCCTACTGTTGTGTTATCACTCTGGCCCCCTCAGACTGCTTTTGAGTTCAAACAACTCACCCAGGCATGACTATTAACTCATGTAGGCCTAATTAATAATAATAATAATAATAATAATAATAGTTATAATATTAATAAAGCCTACCCCTCAGGTGAATTGCCTTTGCTCTGTTAATTCTGGCTAATAAAACGGCAGGGAAAGCATCTCAGTTTAGCTTGTTTTGCTATCTCAGTAAGATCCAAGAGGCTGATCAACACCCTGGTTCCTATATAACTTCTGTGACTTCATCTGTTTCTTGTGTGCCATCCCAATGGCTGAACCAACCATTCCAGGGTCGGCACAATACAAATACAGAATATACTGTGAACTGCAGACTGCAGGCAGCGGTCTCCCTGTGAAACCAACCTCCACATTTATTTCCTGTCATAATTTTACATATTTACATTGCCATCAATAGTAAAAAGGGTGGGGTTCATCTGTCTCCACATCTCCACACACAGTTGTTATCTCCTGATTTTAGCAAGAGAGTTTTCTCATCTGACTTTGCTTTATATTTTCCTGATGATTTGTGGTGTGGAACATATTTTCTATGTGTGTTGATAATTTATCAATCTTCTATTTAAAGTATCCATGTTCATTTTTAATTGAGTTATGTTCTTAGCTAATATGTTTATAGCCTGTTCTTTTAATACAAAGCGTTCTACTGTTGGTAGGGGAATGGTGAAGGACTATCCCACAATATGAGGCTTACAACAAAGAGTGGTGAGTTCAGTTAGAGAAATAAATATATTCACAACTATCAAGACAATGACAGTGAGTGAGAGAAATAGAATGCCTGTCTCAAATACAGGCAGAGGGTGGGAAATATAGGAGATGGGGGCATTAGTGATGGGAAAGTTGTACCAGTGAAGGGGGTTGTTATTTTATATACTGAAACCCAACTACAAACATGTTTGTAGTCATAATGCTTAAATAAAAATATTATCAAAATTACATTTGTTATTAGTTATTTTGGTGTATTCAAATTTAGATTTTAGATATTTTATTTTATTTCTGTGTAAAATATTAGTTTCTTTTTAAAAAGAGGATTTTAATTAAATCTATGTATCAAATTATGTAGATAGAAATTTTAATATTTTAAGTATGCTAAATACATGACCATAGGCATTTACTTGTGCTCTCAATTTATCACAATATTATAATTATAAAATTCAGAGTTTTCACTTCTCTGCTCAATTTTATTCTAAACTAACTTCTTGAGTTTTTAATGATATTTTAAAGGATATTTTTCTTTACATTTTTCAATTTTTTGTTGTACTCTATATAATTTTTTTTTCTTTTTTTGTGGGGGAGAGCACACCTGATGATGCTCAGGGGTTACTCCTGGCTATGCACTCAGAAATCACTCCTGGCTTGGGGGAACCATATGGACACCAGGGGCTTAAATCCAGGCTGGCTGTGTGCAAGGCAAGTACTTTGCCACTGTTCTATTGCGCTGGTCCCAGTCAGCATGTTTTATTTAATATTAGCAGAATATATTTTACCATCTTACTAATTTTTGTTATGTTGAACTTGAATTTGCTGTATATGTTTTTAATCATATGAGGTATAATCCTTAATATTCAGTGAATACTCAGTTGTTTGGCTAAGGCTATAGATATCTCAAGGTTTTATTTTTTTTAGCCTGAAAATTTACCTCTGTCGTGGTTACTTACATAAGTGGAAGTTGAAATGGATTTTGAAAATGAAATTTCCTTGAGTCTACATGAATTTTAATAAACTAGTTTGCTGAGCATAATCATAATATGAAAGCTAGTTATTACCAGAATGAAGGATCTAAGATATCAAAGACAAAATATATGTCTTTCAAAATTTGGCATCATTAGTTATGCAATGTATTTTCTAGAGCAAATTCTTCTTGTCATCTTGTTAGTTAAGTCTTAATTATAAATTGCAACTTATGGCAGTCAATAATTTCTGATCTATTTCCACATTTTTATATTTTCCAATTATATTTATTTTTAGGAATATAATAGAATTGTTTTGTTCTGATATTCTGTCCTAAGTTAAATGCAAATTTTATGAAGAGGGAGTCTTTACTCATATATTGTTGTAAACATGGGGTCCAAGAAGGTTAGACTCATTAAAAAAAGTGTGGATTAATAGTGTCTACAATTTAAGTCTGCTAATATTTGTCTTTTTGGCATTTTTAATTTTGGAACTATGTTAGTCTTTTCTGTTTAATTCTTCCTGTTCAGAATATCCAGTGATTTGTCTTCCTTAGAGTTTCACTATTATGTTGTCCTCTGTAAAGAAATATCTGTAAAGATATTATTTACATATAGAAACATTAGAACTTATTTAAAAAGATTCTGATTACTCTCAAAGATTATGTTTTTTGGACTTTCTTTTATTTTTAGTGGGGGAGGGGTTGGGTCACACCCTGCAGTACTCAGGGTTTACTCCTGACTCTATGCTCAGAAATCGCTCCTGGCAGGCTCGGGGACCATATTGGGATTCTGAGATTCGAACCACTGTTATTCTATATGCAAGGCAAATGCCTTACCTCCATGCTATCTCTCCAGCCCCTTTTGAACTTTCTTAAAATGTTATATCACCTGTAATTATTCTGTATTCATTCATCCTTATACAGAATTCTCTGGGATCATTGTGTTCTGGTGTGAAATGGGACCTGTCTTCCAAGATAACAAATGGTGAAGGATACAGTTCTCATGCATCATATCTTTACTGTGTCAGTTTATATTTCCATTATTAGATTTTCAGAGAGAAAGATAATGAATGCTGTGTGCTTTGCAAAGGTGGCTTCCCTCTTTGAAAAAGCCCCTTGTATGTTTGTATTATGCAAGAAAATATTAATCAAGCTCAATTCCAAGGATATCAGCAAGTGCTGTGAGATACAGACATGTTAGGCAGTTATAGAGCCCTTACAGAGGCTCTAATTGTTTGGGTTGTTGCTACTTTGTTTACTTATATTAGAACTATCTCATAAATTTTCTAAAAAAATGTATTCCTTTATATGAAATCAGTCACTTATACATTTTCTTCTCATATAACTTTTTTTGAAATAATAGTTTTACCCAGCTATGGATGGTCAGTAGTCACCATGGTTATATCAGCTGTGTTTGGCAGCACATATGGTGGAACGGGGCAAAACTCAGAAATTTACACATGTAAGTCATGTACTCTGTCACTTGAGTCACTTATGGTGAAATGATTTTTATTATTTATTTTTAATTTTGTCACATTCAATAGGCACAAGGCCATGACTATGCCAGTGCTTAAGGGATGATTCTGATAATGTTTGGAAAACTATGACACACTGATAATTAAACCTGGGATTGCTGTATTTTCCCAGCCAGGAATCTCCAAATTTGGAAAGTATATCCTCTTAATTAATGCTCAGAACCACTCCCAGTAATTTCAGTCAGATGTGTAGGGATTTACTGAGAGACTCTGAAGTTATGTTGCTTCTTACAACCTGCAGTCATGGGAATTAGCATGATCACCAAGACACATCCTATGATGTTGGATATGGTGCCAGGTATAGCACCTGGTACAGTACCTGGAAGACAATGAGAATTATGTTGCCTTTTTATTTATTTATCTCAAAGAAATAATGGTAATACTTTTAGAGAAAATAGCTGGTATATTTCTCTAAATCAGATTATAGACCTTTACATTTTGTTGTGGCATACATTTCTTGAAGGGACAGACTGAAATGCAAAAATATAAGAAAAAGTATTTAACTTCAATTTATCTGAAATAGAAAACAGCAAGCATTGCTAAATCTAGAAAATATAAATAAATAAAATATTTGTACTGTTATAAAATATATCAATAAGACATATTTTCTCAATATTATTAAAGATAGAGCAAGAATATTTACCATTTGATTGAATATAAAATAAAAACTCAACTACAACAAATAAATCAAGTAACATTATTAACAACAGCAAGGAATTTGCTAAAGGGAATTATATAAAGTATTTTTCTCCAATATTATCTGGAAAAGTATGACAAACAGTTGTGTTATGAATCCAACTTTTAAATAAAGGCTAGTCATTCCTTAACATTTCTTTCAGATGTAGAAATAAACCAGAGAAAAATATTTCAGATATATTTTTGACACAAACTAAATGTAAGCCTAGAATAATTTGCTAAATGTCACAGGAGATGAAAAAAAAAGTAAGAATAAATAGCTGCCTTTAAGCTTAACTGTAGTATTTTCTTCTATCTGCAGTTAAAAATATCACTGCTGTTACCTAATAGAACACATTAAAATAAAAAAATGGCATTATGTTTAATGTCTTGTTCTTTGTGATATTCACAGACCCAGATATTACAGCACATATTATATATATATATATATATATATATATATATATATTCTTTTGGGGGACTACTTTAAAATTTTATTTAATATGTTGAATTAAACTTTAAAGTATTATATATATGGGGAGAGTTTGAAAATTTCCGATGAAAGGTGATATGTATTTATGAGGTGCCAGATGTTTGCCTTTAACAGTCATTTTTGCTAACTCATACTATTGAGTTTTGTACTGAAATGGTCTCCTGTGGTGTAGTATGTATATTTAATATTTAATATATTTAAAAATATATTCTGTGAGACCTAGGCAAAATGGGGTGAATAAAAGAATAAGTACCTATCTAAAGTTTATGTATATTTTTTAAGAATTGGACCACAATTGTATCTATTTAATACAGGTGCAGTAGATTAGACAAAAACAATAAAAATAGTTATATATTTCATATACAACTGTTGGTGTTGCAAATGTGCGCAATTTTGTCATTTTAATATTTTCTTTTTTATATGGTAGTCATAAACATATCATATACTCACATAAGAGATTTCTTTCAAGGTGGTCAAACACATTTCAGTCATTAATTATTTTATGTTTCATGACCTTTCTGGGAGAAAAACAAGAGACAAGTGTTATCACCTTATTTTACAATACAAGTAACAGTAACTGGTTATTAAATAGTTATTTTGTAAATGTATTCAGAATATTTCAAACAATTTTTCAGGAATTTTTCCTCTGATCTTCTGGTACTGTCTGCACACTTGCTAGTTTCCAGACTTGTGACATTCATGCTGCTCTAACTAACCCTCTTTCCAAATAACAGGCAGAATCCATATTGCATATTGTTAATGAGTTTATTAAAGACTTAGAAAAGTATAAAATATATGTACTTATATAAAATATACATATATTATTTTTTTTTGTTTTTTGGGCCACACCCAGTGACGCTCAGGGGTTACTCCTGGCTATGCACTCAGGAGTCGCTCCTGGCAGGCACGGGGGACCATATGGGAACTGGGGGATCGAACCGTGGTCCGTCCTAGGCTAGCACAGGCAAGGCAGCAGGCACCTTACCTCCTGCGCCACCTCCCGGCTCCCAATATTATTATATTATATATTGTCATATATTATGTATTACACTATATAATTATATTATTTTTATCAATATTGTTAATATTATTCAATATATTATAATGTATTAATATTATATTACCATATTGTTATATCATATTATATTTTTATTATATAAAATTTATATAAGTATATATATTCATATATGATTAAAATATAATAAATTATATACAATCAAATATGTGAATATAATATATTTTACATAATTTACATAATTATATATTACATAATTCATATACTTGTATTATAAAATTATGACATATAGTATAACCATATGTGGTTACATACCTATTTATTACACAATTTTATAACTATTATTCTATATATTATAAGTATAGTATAGTATATAATCATATATACTTACCTGTAAGTATATATAAGTACATTATATATGTTATATTTTTCAACAATTGCCTAAGTCCAGACCTATCATATCTCACATAACTCCTCTTCTGTTGTTTTAGTGTAGCTAGAGTCAGGCTCTAGAATGCACACAAGGCATTTTCTTTCCATTTCTCTTGAAGAAAATTGCATCCTCCTTTTTAGTGTTGTGTTCAATTTTAGGAATCAAAAATTCACTCTATCTAGCTTATTTGCCCGAATAATTGCACAATAGAAACACAAGAAGACATATTAACTTGTATCAAACCACTTCATCAGGAAGTTAGCATAGGTTCTGGTGTCTATAACCACTCACAATTCTTTGTTCCTGAATTTATACAATAATCAATTAAATTATATATCAAAATCCATGATATATTTTGAATTGTAATTATGAATAATAATTTTTCTTATCTTGCCTGTCAAAAAAGAATAGTTTCTTTTTAAAATACTTTTTATAAAATCATAGATTTATAGAATTGAAAGATTTGGATTATATCTTTTTATTGTATTTTAGCTCCCATTGAACGCTAAAATCCCTTTATTCCCTAAAGGAATTATTTTTCTTCTTCATTTGACATTTGCAAAATGGAAAACTCAATTTAAAAAAATCAATTTAACTGTTGAGTATGTCTCAAGTCTGATATCTTATGTTCTTAGCTTATTACATGTTGAGTCCTTTGGTGTTATCTTTTTTATTTATGTAAGAAATCAAAATAATTTCAATAGTTCAGTAAAATGTACAATCCCCTTCTCTTTTCCTGGTTACAAGTGCCACATTATGAAAAAATAAGAGGGTTTTAATTTGAACAAATAAAACCATGAATGAGCAGAGCAAGTAGCCTGTGAAATAAATTGGTAGTAAAATTTAAAATGTGATTTATTAAGATTAATAAAAGAAAAATGATGTTTGGGGTTTGATTATGAACAGTTTAGGCTTGTGGGTAATGTTATCAAGCAGGGTAAAAATTTGATCAGAAATCTTCAGTAAAATTGACTGAATATGAATGATCTTTAGAACATTAAACCCCACAATATGCCAATTTTGGAGTCAGGTCTTTTTTTTTTTTTTAAGTTTTTTGGTTCATACCAGGTGCTGTTCAGTGATTTCTTTTGACTCTGCATTAAGCAATCACTCTTGTAAGTGCTCAGGTTATCATATGGGATTCCAGGGATAAACTCAGGTCAGTTTCTTGCAAGGCAAATATACCCAAATCACTATCCTATTGCTCAGCACCTGGGGTCAGGTTTTAAATCAGTATGGTAACTTTTCTGCGATTGGGAGAAACTCTATAAATCAACTTGGAACAATGGAAATACACACTTGTGCTTTTTTTTTGCCTTTTTTAATAGTATATATATATACTATTACATATATATATATATATATATATATATATATATATATATATTAAGACTATAAACCTAGGTAGAAAACTCCAACTATGGCAGATTGGGAGAAACTCTATAAATCAACTTGGAACAATGGAAATACACACTTGTGCTTTTTGAACCAATGAACACTTTCCCCACATGCATATATTGCCCATATCTTTCCTCTTGACTTTCATACTTTCATGCTGAGTTGTATACCAAGGTTCTCTTCACCTTTGGAGAAGCCTGCACTCCCTTTTGACTGCATTATTCTCTTTTTTTTATTTTCTTTATTTCTTATCTTCTTCCTAAGGCCTTGGACCTAAAACAACCCAGACAAGCAAGGCATCACTCTAACTCCTGTATTATATTGCTCCAGGGGACCTCCACTGGCATCACTGCCAAGAGCAATTTTATGTTCCAGCCTGAGTAAACAGTTCTCAAAAATTTGTGATGGTGAATCCCTGGCATCACAGAAATGCTAAAAGTGATCTTTGATCACAGAGCCAGGAGTAAATCCTAGAAAAAAGCATTATATTAATAATTATGGGGCCGGTGAGGTGGTGCTAGAGGTAAGGTATCTGCTTTGCAAGTGCTAGCCAAAGAAGGACCGCAGTTCGATCCCCCAGGCATCCCATATGGTCCTCCAAAGCCAGGGCAATTTCTGAGCGCTTAGCCAGGAGTGGGTGTGGCCCCCCAAAACAAAAAGAATTAAGGTAATATTTATAATATGATAATTAATGTTAATATTAGTAACAATGAAATATTAGTAATAACACAATATAAAAATAGAGAATGAATTTTGTAGAAGTGCAATACAATTTAAGAATTTACTCTATCAGATAACCCAAAAATATTTATAATAAAACTCTAAAAAATATGTGTTTTGGCATAGTTAAACCAAATAGGCCATAGTTTTGAAGCAGGAGCCAATAAAGTGAAATTGAGAGTTCAGAAGCTTGACACACATAATACATGATTTATGACATAGTTGACAGCAGAATGAAGATCAGTAATGCTAGTAATGCTGCTTTTTAAAATTAAATTATGTTATGTCAATCATACAGTTAAATAGAAAAATATAATTTGACCCTTACCTCAGACATAAAAATACTTATAGTGAATTATAGGTTTAAATACAAAAAAACTAAGTTCACATTTATAAAGAAAATGCAAGCAGATATTATATTGACTTTGGGAAAGACTTTTTATATTAATTATAAAGGTGTTAACTATAAACAGTAGACTGAGAAATAAAAATATAATAAAAATCTACTTTTTGGGAAAACACCATTTGAAAACTAAACATAAAAATCTCCCATCCTCACAAAATCAGTGAAATTATTTTCTTACTTTTTGGTTTACCTATTTTTGTCCTGCCACCACACCTGGTCATCTTAAAAGCTTGTTGATAGCTCTGCTCTGAGGGAACACTTGGTGAATTCTGGGGACACAGGTGTTAGCAAATGACTAAATTTTTATAATGAAAATAGTATAATTGGGTGAGAATATGGAACAACGGGAAACTCTACTCAATTTTTTTTAATGAGAATAAAATAGTACAACCACTTGAGAAGATTTGGCCTCTAATGGGAACATTAAAGATATGTGTATTTTTTCATATAGAAATTCTAGTAAAATTTTATAGTAATAAGAAATGTAAAAACTGAAGCATCAAGAAAAATAATTGTCTCAATAACCATGGCTTGTACCAAACCATTGAAAATCAATAAATCAACTATAAAGAGGTGTTAAAAATCAACCATAAAATAATATAAATAAATGCTTTCTTAAAGGAGTTAATAGCAGATAAAACATGTATTGAAATATAGACAGAGGATATGGTCACTTTGCGGCTTGGGAAAGGTAAAGGGAAAATAATTGAAGGGACATAAAAGATCTCTATTTAGATAACTGTTCAGTTATCTATTGCCCTATAACAAATTACTCAAAATATAGTGGTTTCTAGCAACAAATATTTATTAAATTAGTTTGTTGGAGCTAAAATAAGGGCAATATATAGCTGATGAATAAGTCTTTTATTAAAATTAATTTAAATTCAATTTAAAGTGGAAGGTAAGACCATTATCTTAATTCTCTACTAGGGTTTAAATACCTTTTTACAAGCTCACTGATACAGTTTGAGCATTTCCCAAACCTGCTTCCAACCTGTTTACTTACCATAGGTAAGAAAGATTTAGGTGAGAACCAGACATTGCATGCCAAAAATAAAGTCCTGAATTTATTAATATCTAATCTCAAAATAAAATTTATTTAATTTGGTGTGTGCTATTTACAAGGAGATTTTAAATCCAATCCAACTATGGGCTTACATAAACAGGAAGCAAGGATACTTGAGGTTATTTTAGAGAACTGCCAAGTGTGACCCCAAAACAAACAAATAAACAAAAAATAGAAAAATCTAGGGGCCAGAGCAGTGACACAAGTGGTAGGGTGTTTGCCTTACACACTAACCCGGAACGAACTGCAGTTCTATCCCCTGGTATTCCATATGATCCCCCAAGCCAGGAGCGATTTCTGAGAGCATAGCCAAAAGTAACCCCTCATCATCATCAGGTGTGTCCCCCCCCAAAAAAAAAACCTATCATGTGTAATATCATCCAAGTAATATTTCACAGATAAGTTTAATTTTTTATGGATAAGAATGGATCAACTAATGTCTAAGTGCATTGCTTAGTCATTTCTTGACAAATCAGAAAAATGACATAACTTGGGCCAGAAAGATAGCGTGGAGGTAAGGTGTTTGCCTTGCAAGCAGAAGGACGGTGGTTCGAATCCTGACATCCCATATGGTCCCCCGAGCCTGCTGGGAGCAATTTCTAAAGTAGAACCAGTAGTGACCCCTGAGCGCTGCTGGGTGTGACCCAAAAACAAAACAAAAAGAGAAAAATGGCATAACTGAGCTAATCCACCTGTTCTTTTTATTGGGAATAGCACAGACATGAGATTATTAAAAAAAACACTCAAGTAGAGAAATATAGAGGAAGTTTGAGAATTAAGTAAGCAGTGCCAAGATTAGTGCCTTGTTTCTTTGAAATATAATTTTTATTTTAAATAAAGTACATTAAATATTTATCAAAATATGTATAATATTGTATATCAAAACTAATTTTTAAAGCACACATAAAATATGAATCCTCAGATTTCAAGAATTTACAACAATAATAAGAGACAGAGGAAATGGTAAAATTTATTTTCAATACCACAGAGTTAGGATCTTGTAATCACCATTATGAGACAGTATAAGTTTGGAGAGTGATATACATCAACAGAGAACTTGTCCTATTATTTTTGGATTTGGGCTCTAATATTATGGCCAGTCATGGCATTATTTGTTCATCCAGTCAATTTTCTTATGTCACTCAGAGATTCAAAAAACAAAATCATTCATCTGTTTAGGAGATTAGAGCCTCAGTTTGGCTCCCCACCCAGAATTTGTTTGTTTTTTGTTCTACCTGAGCTGATTCATTCCATCAGATTTTAACTTGGTGTTACTTCAGAATTTAATAAAAAATATAAATACCTAATATACAGAATGGAATATTTTGTAGCTGTCAGGAAAGAGGAAGTCATAAAATTTTCCTATACATAGATGTACATGGAATCTATTATGCTGAGTGAAATAAGTCAGAGGGAGTGAGATAGACACAGAATAATATCACTCATCTATGGGTTTTAAGAAAAATAAAAGACATTTTTGTAATAATTCTCAGAGTTGAGGGCTGGAAGGTCCAGCTCACCATACGAAGCTCACCACAAAGACTGGTGACTGCAGTTACAGAAATAACTACACTGTCAACTAACATAACAATGTGAATAAATGAGGGAAGTAGAAAGCCTGTTTCAAATACAGGCCGGAGGGAGTGGTTGGGAAGTGGGATATTTGGGGTATTGGTGATGGGAATATTGCACTGGTAAAGGGGGTGTTCTTTACCTGACTAAAACCCAACTACAATCATTTTGTAATCAAATTGTTTAAATAAAGACATTAATAAAGGAAAGATAGAAAAAATATAAATACCTGGAGTAAATTTACTAAATGAGAACTATACACTGTGAACTACAATGTAAATTAAAAATAAAATAAGACACAAATAAATAAAATTATAGACTATATTTATTGATTGAAAAGTAGACATTTAAAATCTACTGTCTAATCTAAAAAAATCCACTGATAAAATTAAAATCTCTAAAAATTTCAGTGACATATTTTAGGAAATAGAACAATATTTTTAGAAAAGAGGAAGCACAAAAGAAGTTGACTAGTCAAAGCTATTATGAAAGAGATAAAAAAAAAGGAGTCATACTCCAAAAGTTCGCAAAATAATAGAAAGCTAAGTTTAGAGCCAATAAAATAAATAACACATGTCCAAATAGTTACTTTTCTGACAAAGGATACAAACCACACAATGGAAAAAGGAAAATAATGGTTATAAGATACCTAAAAAGCCATGTGAAAAATAAATAAAGCCTATTTATTGTGTAGATTAAAACAGCAAATAAAAATCATTAAAATTTCACAGGATACTTCTAGCTTTGGAAATGGTAGAGATAGCTCACCAGCCAAGGAATATGAGCACTACAGAATGCTAGAAAAAATATTTCTGATTTTTTGTCTTTGAGATTTTTCAGCCACCTATCCTTCGAACGATGGAGGAAGATTCATCATTTTGAAGTTGTTTTTGAGAGTGATAAAATGGTGGAGAGACAATGGCATAGTTATGGCTGCAGCAGCTCAGAAGAGCCTGGAGCCTAAAGCAGCTCCATCCTGTGAGACCCAGAACGTAAAATTCTCAAAAGCCCTAACCCATGCCATGAGACATTGGACATCTGAAATAGATGCAAAGGCTTATCACCGAGATGAAAATCAAGCTCCTAGGAAGACTGCTGGAGAAAAAACATGCGACTGGGTGGCCTTAAGCAACAGAGGCAGTGGCAGTTCATCTGTGAGAAAGCAAGTAACAAAATGACAAGCAGTGGCAGTGAGGCCGGGAAGCTGGTTTGTTTGTAAACATGTTACCCAGGCAGGACTTGAGGTCCAGCATGCATTTTGTACTAAGGCTCCTAAACACAGAGAAGAGCTTGGCCTTGAGATATACAAGACCAGAGATCAGCACCACTGGTGATGGTAGGTAGCTTTTGGAATCAAAAGGACCATTGTGGGGCCCGGGAGATAGCATGGAGGTAGGGCGTTTGCCTTTCATGCAAAAGGTCATCAGTTCGAATCCCGGTGCCCCATATGGTCCCCCGTGCCTGCCAGGAGCGATTTCTGAGCATGGAGCCAGGAGTAACCCCTGAGCACTGCCGGGTGTGATCCAAAAACCAAAAAAACAAACAAACAAACAAACAAACATAAAAGGACCATTGTGAACTCAGGCTAGTGAAGCAATTAAAGGCATTTTCATTTTGCTTTGTGGCTGCACATTTCTTTTAGGCAAGAGGCCCCATCACAACATACACAAAAAAGACCACCAGACTGTAAAGGAATCTTCAGGAAGAAACAGTTGGCTAAGCATGAGGAAGTAAAGAATAAAAATGAGACTACATTAAACTGAGAAATTTCTGCCTTGAAGAAAATGATACAAAGTCTGCCAATGTTATGAGATGCTATATAGCTGAAAATCGTTGGTCCAGCAGGACATTTGACCATCTTCCAAATATATACAGTTCCCTTGCCCCTAAACTTATGGGTTCAAGATCTACAGGAATAATAATGAGCTCAGTACAATATTCCTCTCCCAGTTCCCTCACTGGCTCCTAATTCAGAGACCATTTTTAATTGGGGACACTTCAGTTCAGACACTGCCACTCTGCATTAAGTGGAAATCTCATGATCCTGGGTGGACCTATAGTGATTCATTAGTAAAGTAAAATTAAAGGCACTAGTAGATATGATAGAACAGCTTAAATTGGGGTATATTGAAACCTCACTTGCAGAATAGGAATTCTCCTATTTTTGTTATACGAAAGATGTCAGGCAAATAGCAGTTGTTAATTGACTTGAAGAATGTTAATTCTACTATAATTTCCATGGGCATATTACAACCCAGCCCAAACCCCAGCAGCTATTCCTAAAAACTGGCTGTTGATAGAGCTGAAAGGCTGCTTTTATAACAAACACAGAAGTCCACAAACATTTTATATTTTCCATTTCCTCTCTTAAAAACTGGGCCCCCCATACATAGAATTCTGTGATCTGTTTTACCACAGGAAATGACCAATTCACCTACCATGTGCCAATATTTTGTTGATTTAATTTTACACCCTGCTCATGCAAAGTTTCTCCATGCTTGCATTATTTGCTATATGGATGATATATCGTTTACATTTTCTAATGACAGAGAGCTTCAAAGATTATATAAGAATGTAATGACATGCTTGTCAGCCACTGAGAAAATTCAGATAATGCCCCATATGAATATATGAACTATGTTCTGGAATGTACTACAGTGCAACACCAGAAAATCTCCACTTACCAGAAAGATCTCAAAACAGTGATTCCCATGGGCACCTTGCTAGCTGAGCTTTCTGCACCAGCAGCTATTCCTAAATACAGGCCACTGGTTGTAATAAACTTAAAAATTATTTCTCCAAAATATCCATCTACCCAGGCATCCAAAAACACTTTGCATTTTCCATTCCCTTTCTTAATAACAGAATGATGAACTGTCAGGTCATATAACATTTTGAGTAGTAACCCAGTATAAGTGGTCAGTCTTCCCTGGAATTTCCACAGCCTCCCTAAATGCCCATTACTATGTAGTTCAGAATATGCTTCAGCAATTACAAACTCTTTTACAAAACCACTCTAAATCTATTTTCATTATTCATCTTTTGTCCAGAATGAGTTCTGGACACTCATGGCTGATGGTGCAAGGAAAAGAAACTGCTGATTGCTTAGCAACATCTGATTTTACATATGCTGTGGAAGAGCTTCAAGTCCCACACACAACGCCTGATACCTTCCTGTGCAGTATACATTCCTTGGAGGCAAGCCATATAGATTGTATGGGAATGTCAGGTCTGCATCCCATTACACTGTGCTTCACATGTAGCTAGAAATAAGGTCTGATTTCTGCAGACAAATGAGTTATGGAAGAGAGATATTACTCATGTTAATAATTTTTCAAACACACCATGTCTTCATGTAGTAGTTTTCATTTATTCTTGGTTTATATGAGCTGTCCCTTACTTATGAAAGAGCTAAAGATGTTTATATGTTTTTATTATAATGTTTTTGAGGAATTCCCCAAACTATCAAAATTGATAATGGTTTAGCCTACAATAGTAAAACTTTTCAATCAAACATATCATTAGCATCCCTTACAATCTTCAAGGGCAAGGCAACGTTAAACATGCTCACAGATCACTCAATACTCAATTAAAATACAGAAAATGAGGTATGCCACCTCATGACTTTTTATCCTTAACATTATTTTCACTAAACTTCTTGAATTTATTCTAAGGAGAGTGCCAAACTGCTACTGAATGACACTTTTTTTTTGTTTGTTTGTTTTTTGGGGGCCACACCCGGTGATGCTCAGAGGTTACTCCTGGCATTGCGCTCAGAAGTCGCTCCTGGCTTGGGGAACCATATGGGAAACCAGGGGATCGAACTGCGGTCCGTCCTAGGCTAGCACAGGCAAGGCAGGCACCTTGCCTCCAGTGCCACCGCCCGGCCCCTGAATGACGCTTCCAAGAAGTAGTAAAAACAAAAACAAAACAAAACAAAACAAAAGCAGTTAACTTACCTATTAGCTTGAAAATGGACAAAAAATGAGTAACTAGTCTCATTTGAGGAAAAGGATATGCATACATTTCTACAGGCGGCAGTCCCACCAAAAAAAATTCTGGGTTCCATTAAACCTCATTAGAAGCCAGATTCTTACAAATTATTAAACCACGAAAGATTTCTACTGAGATTTCTAAGGAGATCTCCAATCAAACTAGTCTTATACCTCCCCAGATCTAACACAGGGTATTCAAGTGGAAAAAAGAAAAAAAGGAAATCAGCAGCAATTACAAGTAATCCTGATAACATGCCAACATGTCACACTAAAGCAGAGATCACAAGGCTTAGGAGTAATCAGATTCAAAATTTCAGTCCTATTTGGGGGTAAATGGTCCAGCTCTCACTTGGATTTTGAAACTTAGGAAAAACTTGTTACATGAACTCAATATTACAGTGCTTGTGTAATGCTCCGTGGTTGACTGTTAATTTTAATGGAAACTAACAGGACAAATCCATTGGGGGCATAAAGGTAAAGTGGCAGAAGAATTTAGCCTAATCATGGTAGCCCTGTGGGCAGGACAGAAAAGCCATAACAGCCCCAAATACTTTATGATAGCCATTGGAAAGATCAATGACCAATTTGCAGATTACCGACTGCAATACTCACTTAAACTGTTTCTATTTCTTATTAATGGTATCTATGGAGACCTGAATAAAGCATGTAATCAGAAAAGAATTAGGAGAAAAATAATGATCATTCTGATTACTTGAAAACTTGAATGACTTGAAAACATGCTTGGAAGAAACATAGGCACCTCAGTGAGGCTATTGTTATATTTTATCATATACACAGTCCAATACCTCACCTGTCACAAAAAGTTTTGGACATTTGAGACCTTTATGTATCTATTCTACCAATAGCATTCACAAGTAAATGTACTGTACAGAATTGCCTTAGATTATTTTCCAAGAAAAAAAAGCTAATATGACAACAGGTTTTATTGTAGTCAATGCAGAGCCCAGTGGGATTTTCTAAAAAAGAGAGAAATTTGGAAGTTATGACATGTACTTTTAATATATCTGAAATGCTTTTCCTACCAGGTCAGTCAGAAGCAAAAATTACAGATATATATGGTCTTATTTATAGAAAATCTTGACCTATAATAGTGACTCCAAGAACAACTTGAAGAACTACAACTTATTTTCTGTTTTGAATCACAATGGTGTGCTAGACAGAGGTCACTACACTTCCCATTGTAAAAATGCAGCAAGACAATGATAGCTTAAGTTCAATTATCATGAAGTTTCAGATATCCCTATCTTTTCTGTGAAATCTTTAGTGGCCTATCCTTTTATATACTTCAGTGGGACCAAGAGCATTGATATAACCACATAAATTAAAGCAGATTATCAGCGAATTTCCTTTTCAAATATGTCTGCAATAATGTTCTAATGTCTTTATTCACAGAAATCTACGGAGAAGAACCTTGAAAGCTATGGTGTTCTATTACAGTGCTTATTATAAGAATGATTTAGCAACTGATTTTCAAATTAAGTATCTCTGCAATAGTGTTCTAATGTTTTTATTGATAGAAGTCTATCGGGAAAGAAATTGAATGCCCTGGATTCACATAAAAATGCTCAGTACTCTAAACTCTCACTATAATACTCATTATAGAAGTGTTTTAGAAATTATTTTCAATTTAAATGTCTGAAAAATATTCAAATTTTTAAAATAAAATTTAATTTAAAGTAATGTGAATTATAAGTCTTTCATAGTTCTATTTCAGGCACATGGTGTCAGTGAATTAGGGCCATTTTCATCACCTATATTGAAAACCCTCCACCATAGTTTCCAGAATGCATCCCATACCTCCACACTTAGCCCCCAGAACTGCTAGTGTAACAGGTTAATTTTGTGTATAGTTTATTATAGTTTGGGTCTTTTGAATCTATTGTCATTAACTTTGCTTTGGGTATTTAGATCTGACCATTTTTTATTTCCAGTCAGTTTTCCTGAGACCACTTGGCTCCTAGGTCTCATCCATATTTTTTCTTTTTCCAATTTATAGGAGAATATAGCATTATGAGGTAGAGCAAAATGATTCTTCATGTTTTATGGTTCTGTAAAAAAGGGGGGAATCCCTTATATAGCAGCTATAAATAAAATTAAAAGTAGAAAAAAAGTAAAAAAAATGGGGACATATTTGGTTTTTTCCTTTTTTTTTTCATAGGTGCAGGGATTAGAAAGGAAATGCCCTTGGACTCAGAGACACAAGATGTCTCTATCCTGTCATACAACTGACTACAGGCTTGGTATGTAAGTTTTCAAACCCCACGGTCCTTTTTTATTAACCTAGAAAAGTTCTGCTCAGGGGCCGGTGAGGTGGTGCTAGAAGTAAGGTGTCTGCCTTGCAAGCACTAGCCAAGGAAGGACCCCAGTCAGAGCCCCAGGCGTCCAAAATGGTCCCCGCACGCCAGGGCAATTCCTGAGCGCATAGCCAGGAGTAACACCTGAGCATCAAACAGGTGTGGCCCGAAAAACAAAAAAACAAAACAAACAAAAAAGTTCTGATCAGTTGTGGTTTGTCAGTCAGTCTTCTGTAATTAGAGATCTTGGTTTTTGCACAGATCCTAGGGCCAACCCTAGGATTAAGTCTTTATAGTCCAAGGAAAAATTCTGCTCAGTGGCAATTGTTGTAGTCAGTCTTCTCTAATTAAAGATCCCAAGTTTTGCACAGATCCTAGGACAGTGCATCTTCTGATTTCATCTCACCATCAGTTGGTGAGGTAAAGCAACTTGCCCTTAGGTAAAATTGATGTTTCCTCATCATTAGGGTATCAATATGAACATACCCTGGAGCAAGTTGATGCCAGATCAGTAATATAGAGTCTACCCTGAGGGGTGCTTGATTCCTGGTGCTGATGTAGGAAACTGTGCAAGTTCTAAGGTTGGGATACAGAGTTTAGGGTTGGAAGATCGATGACATATCATTTAAGGTCTAAGTCAAGTCCCCATGACAAATGTTCAGGGTGGAAGGCACTCCTGCAATATAAAATTTATGTGTTCTTGTTCCTCTTAGATAATAACTTCTTTACATACATAAGATTTCCCCATTATAGTGCACCTATGCAAAAAGGAATGATGATATATTGTATTATTGGTGCATCTGTGGTAAAAATAGCATGCTATATAGTTTCTGTGCCCTGGTTTTTACCTGAAGTCTTATTCTAAGCAAGACTTTTATACTAGAATTTCCTAATAAGTAGAACCAAAACAAGCCAAAAACAAAAGAAAAAGGAAGGGATGGGCAAGACTATCTCTACCTATAAAAATAAAAACTAAGAGATAACAATTATGATTTTATAGAAAGATACAAAGAAAATACAGATATCTCCATTCAGTCTTTGGAGATAGTCCTGGGAAGAGGGATAAAATCCAGGGCACTTTTCATTTTCATTCCACATTGTGGTCTTGTGGAGTCTGAGAAATGATTTGCAGCATTCAGGGATCAGATAGTGTCTTCTCAAGCTGGAGATCCCTCTACAGCTGAATCCAGTAGCAAGTTACAGTTCACATTGAGGGGAAGTTGTATAAAGAAAGGTCACTTAGAATGATTCAGTGCGAGCAGTGACTGAAGCTTCTTGCCTGGATGTGAGATGGGGGACTGGGAGGGTGTTCTCTCAATTTGAGAGCCTGATGGCAGCTTGTTGGGGCAAGGTGAAGGTCCTAGTTCCTGAGGAGTTAAGAGCTAAGAGTAAAGATGTTAAATAGTGAGAGATAATGGATCAGGATTTAGGGGGTGAGAGGACAGAAGGGGTTTTATAAGGTGGTGAACAGGGTGGGGGAGTAAAGTCGGATAATATACAACAGAAACTTTATATAATATAGGCAGGGATTATGTACAATACAGATTAGACAAACATACATAAGTCTATGACCTACCCAATCTCACCACTTATAGACAAATATTGGAAAACTATTCATAGGTTGTAGTTGGAGGCTTGACCCTTATGGGATGGGTCAGAACAATTAAAAAGAAAATGGGGCTGGTACTTCAGGGGTGGAGAAAGGTTTTCCAATTTATAGGTACTTCATCAATGGTGGGTGTATATTTTGCTAAAGAAAGCTTTTTGGGTGAGATTGTGCATGTAGCATTTTAGAATAAACATAATTTTCATGTCTAGAGTACTAAGCAATATGTTAGTGAGCACTATAAGGGGAGTCTGCCCCATGTAGTATCATCCACCATGCCTTGTTCATTGAGGTTTATTTCCTGAAGTTGTGGGCATTATGATATATTAGTAAGGGATTTTGACTTGGGGACAAAAGGTAATAGTAACTTGCAGAAACATACTCAATATACAGAGCCTATAACAAAAGTGTAGGATGCAGTTGCCAATTTCAGTGTTCTCTGTGGACATAAGCATTACATCATAATAGCAGACATAATCAAAAGAAATAAATAAACTATAGTATTTTGTCAAGACATTGTCATAATGAGCACTCTAAATGGAGTTTAATATGATAGAACACTTACATGTGAAATTACGGCATCCAACCTGTATCTCCAAGAACCACCCCATGGACAAAGAATTTGAAGAGTCATTTTATACATACTACAAATTAGGCACTAAAACATACTGATAGTGACCACTGCAGTGGGAGTCCCTGGCTCCCAATTATATTCTGCTCCTGAATCTGTGGATAAAAACATTAGAACTTTATTATAGGCTTCTGTAGTGAGAGGTTGATTGGACACATGTTTAATTAAACAGCTGTTTCCATTGTTGCAGGTTTATTTGTAGTATAAAAGAGAGTAAAAGCGTTGAGTTTCTCCTCTTCCACTTGATTTGTTTCCTTCTCCTTGCTATACCCTGGTACCTATGGTGTTCGAAGTATCTACCATTCAGACCATTGTGTGGAGGCATTCTAAATACCATGTATAGTGATATTCTGTATTTATCCTTTTTCTATGTTTCAGAAATTATATATCATGACATCTTCTGAGGGACAGAGTTAACAATTTACACATAGTTTCCTCTTATCTCAATATTACCTTGTGGCAATAACCTTTGTTTTTATTTTTGCATAGACCCAGTAAAATGGGAAAATGTTATCAGGGGGGTTCTTATTTAGTAGGGGTAGGAATAATAAAATATATATGGTGCAGGTGGGCTTTTAACCCTGGACGCTTGTCATTCTGACTTGACTTAAGCTTTAGTTGCTCTGAGATTGACCCTATATCCCCAAACTTTAAGTCCCATCTTTGGAACCAGGGACAGGTTTTTGTGCCACTTTACAATGAGGGATTGTACCACCCTAGAAATGACTTGCAAACTGGGGCATGCTTTCTGAAGACCTGCAACAACTTGTAAACTGGGGTTTCTTTCTTGACACCCTGGTAATGATATAGGATTTGTGAGAACCCACAGAGTCTAGTGCTATGATTGACTTGGCAGTCATCATAAAAAGAACATTTCTTGGGACTTAAAATAAAGATTCTGGAATTAGACAGTCTAAAGCCTGCAGTTAGGGGTATGACCAAGTGCTTCCTGGGAATGGATACCCTTTCTTAGGCAAAACACTTTACTTCTTTTTATTTCCCCAACTTTTACTGCTCCTTTGAAAAATAACAGCCACTTTAATTATTCCTATGTTGGGGATCCTGCTTTTTGTGGAGAACATTATAATATGATTTATTTTGATTTATCTCATATTTAAACATTTTGGTAAGCAGACAGTGGGAGTTTTTGGTTTAATACTGGTTTTCATCCTAAACAAACCTTCCTCTTACATGTCAGACTCACATAGGCAGGAAGAGTTTCTAGATGAGTCCTTTGCTTTCTCTCCCCCTGCCCATGGGGGTAGTCTTAGTTTCTAATAAAAACTGCAGTTTTGACCAGCAAGAGAGTTTTTTTTTGTGCCACAATGTGGAAGACTCCTGGACCACATGTGTTTCATCCTCATCAGTTTGGTTTGGATTATCTATTGTGATCGTCACTTCTCCAGACCCACTCTTGGGGTAGGATTATGATGTGTGGCCTTACATTGAACCTCAAATAAACAATTATCAGAATAAAAAGTCATTTCAAGGATTTGGGGGAAATCATTTATTCACCATTCATAGATAAGGTAAGGTGTTAATATCACAGATTATATAAAGCCTTGATAGAAATTTATAGGAAAAAACTCAATTTTATCAAAAAATTGCGGAATAGATGAACAGAAAATTCTTTAAAGAAGAAATATTATCAGCCAAAAGACACATGAAGAAATGTTCTACATCAGTAATTATCATGGAGATGCAAATCAAAATAACATATCAAAATATTCTATATCACAGTTACTGGCACACATTAAAAGAATAAGAACAACCAGTGTTGGCATATATGTGGTGAGAAAGAAAACTTAACTAATTGGTGGTTGGAATATTGACTGATTCAGCCTTTTGGAAAAGGATATGAACACTCCCAAAAATGCATTTTAAGGGGCCAAAAACAAAATGGAAAAAAGACATTTACACCCTATATTACTTGAGATATTTTTTAAAAATAGTCAAAATCTGAAAACTAGGTCCAAGAATAAATCACTGAATAGAGAAACTGCGGTGCATATACACAACGGAATATTATTTGACCATAATAAAAATATAAAGTTATGTAATTTGCTTATATAAAGATGTCTCAAGAATATATTGAATGTAGAGGGAGAGAGATTGATTTCTTACATAAGTGGAATATAAGGAATCATCATGATAAAATAACAAATATCCAAAGACAGGGAAGAAAACGAATATGAAAACTAGTAACCAGTTATATATGACCTTCTATCACTTCAGATTCATGCCACCTAGGGATGTGGCTGGGGAGTAGAACATGTAGGAAGAAATAATTGGTAGAGTGGAATCTTCAACCAGTAGGAGATGTGAAAGGCTGTAAAACGTTATTTTGAAACTTTATTAGCACAAGTACTACTACTTAGCGAATAAAGCAAAATAGAAAAATATAGAGTCTCTTATAGAAGCAGACTGGTAGATGATGAGAAATAAGGCTGGGGTGGGGTGGGCACTGATGAAAGTAGACACGTGAAACATTCGGTTAAAATGTTATGTAGGGGAGAGGATATGGGAACTAGGATTGGAACTGAGGTGGACTGAGGACTTTTTGGTGATGGGAGTTCCCCTGATTTTATGTTAATTTGTACCTAAAATATGATTGCCAATGATATGTAACCCAACATGTTTAAAAATAAAAATTATATTAAAAAAATGTTATGTGCCTGAAATTTAATAATGAATAAAGTTGAAATTTCATGGAGATTTATTTTTTGTTAAAGAAAAAAGTTCAAAAGGGAAACACAGGGGCCGGGCGGTGGCGCTGGAGATAAGGTGCCTGTGCTAACCTAGGATGGACTGCGGTTCGATCCCCCGGTTTCCCATATGGTCCCCCGTGCCTGCCAGGAGCGACTTCTGAGCGAATAGCCAGGAGTAACCCCTGAGCGTCACCGGGTGTGGCCCAAAAACAAAACAAAACAAAAAAAAAAGGGAAACAGAAAGGTACTACAGTGAGTCATTTTTGTTTTATTTGTAGCCAGTTTGGTTTTAATCCCCAGCACTACTCTCCAAGCACAATTCCCAGCACTATTCCCTAAGCCCTTCCAGGAAAGAACTCTATGCACAGAGATGGGAGAAAACCCTTTGAACTGCCAGTTATGGCCCAAAATTTAAAAAAAAGAAATAAAAGAAAGGGAAAAAATGTTTGTATTTGTGGGAAGTTGACAAAAGTGAACTTGTGATATTTTTTTCATGATAACTTGATTGGGCCATGGGGTATTAAAATATTTGGCCAGATATTATGTTGTGTTATTCTTTGAAAGTTTTTGTTTTGCATGAGATAAATTTTCAAATTGTAAACTAAGTAAAAATGATTGTCCTTATAAATGTGACTGGAACACATCCAATGACGTCCTGATCTACATAAATTATAGTAAATACTTCCAGTAAATAAGTGAGAAACTCCTGTTTAATGATTGACTCTGTTTTTGCTGGCTGCAAAAAGTGAGAAGAAAGTACATATTACTTGGATGGAAGCACAGACTCGTCTTTATTTTTGGGCCTGTCAAATTTTATATATGACCTTCTACCACTTCAGATTCAGACTGGATATGTGTATGAGTTTTTAAATCTCTAGTTGGTTGACCAAAATTTAATATTGAAGAAAGGGAGGCAGGAGGAAGGTGAGGGTGATACTCTGGGACAATGTTGAGGAAAGCTGACATCTGATGAAGGATATGGTGTTGGAATATTTTATGTATAAAGCTCTGTTATTACTAATATTGTAAATTATGGCACCTAAAATAAAATTTACCAAAAGAATAAGAAAAATTCTTGTCATTTCATTTTTAACTTTGTGGCAAGAAATCATGTATTATCTTCCAAAATGTAATTTATTGGGTCCAAAGAGAAAGTAGAGTGGTGCTTACCTTGCATGCAACAATGCAGTTTTATTCTCAGCACACTATATGGTCCCCTAAGTACTTCCAGGAGTTATTCCTGAGTGTGAAGCTAGAGGAAATCTCTGAGTATTACACGGTACAGCTATCAAACAAGCACAAATATGATTTAAATAGCTGATTGTTGTTATTGTGTGTGCGTTTGTATTTGCAATGAGCAGCTACTATGAAATCAAATTACACTGGAATATTTATTAATGTAAATATTATATTTATATTATACAATTATATTCATAATTTATATTATATTATAACATAATGTATTATATAACATATATTATGTACATTATATATTATATTTATATTAGATTATATATGTTATATATTATATTATAAATACTGGAGTATTTATTATACTAGAGTGCATTTTTGGCAATGATATGTTTATACCATTATAAATTATTCAGAAGAATCCTCTCCCAAAGGAAATCAGAAACATAGAAATAATCATTTAGTTGTAGAAAGTTATTCTGCAAAAAATGTGATGCTTGTCTCTTCTTTATAAAATTTTGAAGTCAAGAGTTGAAAATGACTAACTTATTGCTTATGAATTTGAGTTATGAAATTGAAGGCACCACGGAATGGTCGTTCACTGTACATTATAATAAAGATGCCATTACTTAACATTGCTGACATCCTTTCACTGATTAGCTGTGAACAGAATCTTTTGCATAAATAGCATCTTCCACATAGAAAAAAAATCTCATTTTTTATAAAAAGAGACACTAGTTTATGATTTAAAAACAGTCACATGGTTCCCTTTTTATGTCTATGTAAGAGATTATCTAAAAATCAAGGACCACAAATTAGAGGTTATATAGAAATACGTATTCTTTTGTGAATCATATTTGATAGAATTACTCAGAGTTGATAGTTGCATATTCCAAAATATACTGAGAAATACTGTGGTGGCAAAGAAACCAGAGAGAACCTTTAACGATGGTATTTCTTTTTGCATCTGTTATATGCTCATCTTTTAACTATCCTATCTCTCTTTTTTCCATGTTGAAATCCAGCATGACAGAGTTCTTTTTATTTTTAAAGTGTCCTGCTAATGACAAAGAGGATGTGAAAAAAATAATAGAAAACACAATAATTTTTAAAATCTCTGCTCAGAAGTGCCAGAAATCCTTCCACTTTGATTTCATTAGTTAATGCACTAAGAGTGACTTAGTTTATAGATCTGTTTTGCAAGCAAGTAATTCTCAAGGACTACAGTTGATTGTACTTCATTAAATAAGTCATTCCTAATCCTTATTATTTAGTGTTTCTTTTCTGAATACCTGAACTAAGTAAGAAGAGGGCTTGCAATTTTGTGCCCACTTCTATACAGACAAGGTGAGAAATTAGAATTTTCAATTATATCTACTGACAGAAACTGTCAAATGTTTTTGGTATTTGCTACTATGTAGCTCAATGATGCCCTTATTAGATATCTATTCATTTAAATATATATGCATATATATGCCATAGGAAAGCCTAATGTAAATCAAGATTTCTACTTGCCATTTGGACTTATTTCTTGTTATAATCATTGTGAATTCATTGCCTCGAAGTTATTTGCTGTTTCTGAATTTTGTCTTAGCAGTTCATGCTTTCTTTTGTCTGTAAAGAATACATAAGCTTTCTTTACCATCAACTTTAATTAAAAAGGAAAAATTAGAACTGAAATCCCCAGTAATTCTTGCACACTCATCACTTGATCAACTATTATTTAAGTCATAAATAAAATATCCTTTAGATTCTCCAGGAGACATAGTCAGCCTAAAATGTTCACTGATAAGGTATAATAAATTCATTCTGGCATGCTATTCAACATCACTAAAGTTCTTCACCTTTTTCTCAATACACTACCGAGAACATTTTAACATCTACATCTTATTTTCACTGTGAATTATTATGTATCTCAATCTTCAATGATACACTTGAGCAATATATTTGAATTGGTTCTTGCCTATTTCTTGTTAAGTCTTTAATTATAGGAGAGTGTCTTCCATAAATAAACTCCAAAGAATATCAGATTTGTTTTTAGTTTGCTTGCTATTTTTTTTACAATTCAAGGACTTATTATGAAGTGTTTAATTGTATATCACTTTAATTATATAGCCAAAATTAATGATGTCAATCCTGTTAATTAAAAGTTATGTTGAAAAAGTACAGTATTAAGTTTGATTATTGTAAACCAGACCATCTACTGGAAGGTAAAAATATCTTTTCCATAGTGCATGTATACTGGCTTCTAATCCAGTCACTTTTTGGATGCCAATTTAGCTTCCTGACACATGTGTGTGGGCAGTTTTAGGCTTTGAGAATTTGTAGGCATAAATACAAAATGTGTTATTAGTCATGTCCATGTGAAAGGAGATTAAAGACTCAGAGCTTGTCTTCCAAGAAAGGGACAGGAGAGTTGGTCTATGTGGTGGGTCTTGAGTAATTTTCCATTAATGGAATTTTTCACTCTTTTGAGAATTCATCATGGCCAAAGTTAATCCTGGGAATACTATTGAGGGTAATCTGTGGGCAAGTCATCTTCAATACCAACACTTATTATAGAGAGATCTATGCACGTATCTTGATAACCTACAGCATTCAATATATATTATGGTAAAAATATTCATTTATATGTTGTATTTTGATAAGTCTTTGCTGGTACATAATGCAGATTCTCACAGAACACAAAAAATCACAAATCTTTCACTTATAGATGAAATAAGATGCCTGTGATAAAATTACTTTTATATTTAGGCATTGTTGCATTAATCTTGTAGTTCATAACCATCAATATTAATTTAAATAAGAACTCAATTTTCTCCCTAGTATATAACATCCTAGGTTAAATTTTATTTATTTAACTTATTTTTGGTAATGCATACTGTTAATCAAGACACTTTTCTTACAATACTATATTGAATAACTGTATGAGAGTGAACATATTTGTGCTGCAACTAACACTTTCAGTCTTTCTCCATTGAGTTTGATTAGTAAATATGGGTTTATGACTGCAAGCTATGTTTTTGTAACTGCTGGTCAGGGTCTCTTCTATATTTAGATATTAATTATCTTTACTATGTCAAATTATTTTCCTTTCACCCATGTTTTCTTTAAGGATTTTATCAAAAATTGGATGTTGAATGCTATTAAATACATCGGTTTCTATTAGTATAATCATGTGTTTTTTAGCTTTTTTTATAGATATAGTATATCACATTGATTTACTGTAAACATTATGCATCTTGGATAAATCCTAGTTGATCAATGTGTATCAAAATAAATTAAATGGGATGGAACACATAAGAGCACATGCAATTCAACTGATCTAGATTAGACATACAAAAGCATTAGCAAATTCTGTCTGAGAAAAGAGTAACTACAGACCTCTCCTTCCTCTAAATAATAACCTGTGATTATATGTATGTTATATATATTTGAGTGTCTATTATATGTATGTATATATATATCAAACACATAATATTCACACCTCTTAGTTGTTTCTTCTATGTGATTGGGTATGATCTATATAAATGGGGGTCATCTAAACAATAGATTGTGTATGACCAATCATATTATATATATTCATGCAGGTATGAGTGAAATTAATCATGGTTATGGTGATCATTATTGGTGGGGCTCAGGGGATCATGTGTAGTGCAGGGTATTGCATTTTGGTATGCAAGGAGTTGCTTTACAATGTACTATCTCTTTATCTCTTATTTTATAATGATGGTTATGTGATAGTAGGGTAAACGTTGACTCCACAGAAAATGTTCAGAAGGATTTATTTTTTTTCAATTTCTCAAAAGTAGATTTTTATTTGAAGTTTTGGAAGTACTCATAGTGAACTAGTGAACCATCAGGACTTGGATTTTCTTGGGGGGTATATCTTTTCTTTTTTTTTTTTCTTTTTTTTTTGCCACACCCAGTGACCCTCAAGGGTTACTCCTGTATATGCACTTAGAAATGGCTGCTTGCTTTGGGGATTATATGAATGCTGGGGGATTGAACTGTGGTCCTTCCTAGGCTACTGTGGGCAAGGCAGACACCTTACCACTTGCGGCACCATTCTGGCCCCTGGGAAGGGATTAATTGGATTTTGAAATTTAATTTATTTTTTATTTATTCAGGTTTCATCTCATTAGTCTCGAGATAGTGAAAGTTTCTAAAACTTTATCCATTTTCTAAACTTTATATCTCTTATATTTCTATTTTTATTATTTTTTATTAATAATTTTTATTTTGACCAAAGTGGATTACAAATCTTTCACAGTAATATTTTAGGTACATAGTGACATTGAATCAGGGGAATTCTCACCACCATGTTATCCTCCCTCCACCCCTGTTCTCAGTATGCATCCCATATTGCCCCTCCATTGACCCTCGGCTGCTTGTATAAGTGGTCCCTTCTGTGTCTAGCTTGTTGTAGATTGGCCATCGATTCTGTTGTAGTTGGATTTAGATTTGGTGTTTAAGTCTGATCATTTTTTATTTCTACTCAATGTTCATATGGCTGTTTGGTCTTGGTGCCCTCCATTATTTCCCACTCAATTTGTGAGGCAGAACAAGATGGTTTAAGTTATGTGATTCTGTTTGAAGGTAAGAAAAAAGAAAAGAAAAAGTGGGGGGGGGGCAAAAATTTAAAAAAGCAAAAAAATGGGAGGAGTCCTTCTAGAGACTATAAAAATCAGTTTAAGAAAAGAAGGGGATAAGGAGGAATAGATAAAAATAATAAAATAAAATCAAACCAAAAATAAAAATAAGGGGCCCGGGAGATAGCATGGAGGTAAGGCGTTTGCCTTTCGTGCAAAAGATCATCTGTTCAAATCCTGGTGCCCCATATGGTCCCCCGTGCCTGCCAAGAGCAATTTCTCAGCATGGAGTCAGGAGTAACCCCTGAGCACTGCCGGGTGTGACCCAAAAACCAAATAAAAAAAATAAAAAAAAAAAATTAAAACAAGAAACCCTAATAGCACCACAGCAATTTTTAAGGCTTTCCAATTCAGTAAACTCAAATTGAGGATAACAATTTT
>PVKC010003371.1:0-39413 GCA_004027635.1 Crocidura indochinensis
GAAAAAGAAAGAAGAGGGAAAGAAAAAGAGAAAAAAGAAGGAAAAAGAAAAGGAAAGAAGGAAGAAAAGAGAAGGTCAGAATGATAGCGCAGTGAGAAGGACTTTTGCCTTGCATTCAGCCAACCTAGGTTCGATCCCCGGCATTGCATAGGGTCCCCAAGCACAACCAGGAGTGATCCCTGAGTACAGAGCCAGGAGTCACACCTGAGGACTGCCAGGTGCTGCTATCCCTCCCCCAAATTAAGAAATATTCTCAGAGGTGTCTGAAAGTAGTTTGGAGATAATTTTCCATCTAGGGAGTGGACAGAGATGACAGCTCTAACTGGGACCTCCCTGACTCTGTTGTGTGGGTTGAGCCCACCAGTTAACCAAGCAAACAGGATTGGGCTGAGCAGGTCAATGGCCACTGACATGGAGAAAGACCCAGACACACCTTAACGGTTCACCAGTCCTATTTGGAAACACCATCATCAAAAGAGGAAATTGGAGAGTTGGCATAAACTACATCATTGTGTCAAAATACTTGCCTTGAGGATGGTTTTTTGTCTGTCTGTTTTTTACCTTTTGCTTTTGAAGTTTCTGCTTAGCCCCCTCAAGAGGGCTTTCCATTCTCCCACAGTTTGAGGGATGTGCGGTGCTGGGTCACAAAAGGGACCTGGCAATTGGTCATAGGGCATGAGCTGCTTAGGCAACAGGGTCCCCCGAAACCATTGCTCCACGCGCACCCGCGGATCAGAGCTGCCAGGGGCTTCAAAATGAAGGAAATTGCAACTATGGGTTGACAAGTTGGGGAGCTTAGTCTGTGACAACAGTTCCTTAGACCTGTTCAGCTCTGCGAGCTGCTTAAGAATGTTGTACCCTCTGCAAAGAGTGTTGAAACTATAATATTCCAATTGTACTCTGATCGTTTCTTTAATTTTTTAAAAATATTTTTATTTAAACACCTTGATCACGAATATGATTGTAGTTAGGGTTCAGTCATATAAAGAACACCCACCTTCACCAGTGCAACTTTTTATTTTAATTACCTCACTTAAATAGGTTGGTTCAAAGGTTGTTCATAACACGTTATTTTCTTCAGACACAAAATTGCTCATGACTGAGTTTCAGTCATACAATGTCCCACACCCTTTTCTAGGGCACATTTCCTGCCACCAAAGTCTCCAGTTTCTCTCCTGTCCTCCCCCTGCCTGCCTCTGGTCAAGCATCTCTCTCTTTTTCTCTCTCACTCTTTCTCTCTTCCTTTTTTTTCCTTTTAGACACTGTGGTTTACATTATTGTCCCTGAAAGGGTATCATGCCTATCACTTTTCCTCCTCTCGGTACCCAGTTCCTCTCTAGAGTGATCATTCCCAACTCCCGCTATTCTAGTACTCCCTTCTCTGCCCTCTCTGCACTCAACTCACTCTTTGTGACAAGCTTCCTCCCATGGACTGGTCCTCCTGGCCCTTGTCTCTATTGTCTCTGGATGTTATTACTATACTATCTTTTAGTTTTCTTATATACAGCAAGTGAGTGTGGTCATTCTGTCTTTCCCTCTCTTTCATTTTGCTCAGCATAATCCTCTCCATAAATTGGGATGATTTCTTAATGTATTACTGAAGAGTATCACACTCACTCACACACACACACACACACACACACACACAAATGCACATGTGAAAAATCATGAAGGACGCTGTCCAGAGAAAAATCAGGCCTTTCCGGGAGGTGTTGGCCTCAAGTGTTGAGGGCCTGTCTGGACTCACCATGAATCCCCCCGGGGCAATGCTGGAAAAGTCCCACCTTGGTATGGAGTTTTCCACTGTGGTGAGCTCTGGCTCCTTATCTTTTATCCCAGGCATGTTCCTGGCAAAAATCCGAGGGACATCCTCCTTACAAGGCCTCTCATGAATAATCCAGACATTATACGGTTTAAGATCCATGTGTCATATTAGGGACAATATACAGCATTTTGTCTCCATTGTCTGCAAAAGTCTGTGCTTGGTGGCCTGGAGCTGGCTCTGCTGTTTCATGAATGTGGAATTTGAGCCCCGTTGGCCCATACTTCCTGGATGCTCAGATGTCTGGTAATAGGGCTCGGTCATTCTCGTTTCCCAGTGCCTGGCATAGGAAAGAACTGGGCTTCCTACTGAGGTTAGGAGAGAGAGTCTTGCCAACTTGAATTAAATCTCTGTCTTCCAGGATTCAGAGTGACTAGCCAGGTTAATGTTGTAGAACAGAATGCCACAAAACAAGCGTCTCCCATAATGTTGTACTACTGGAAACAAGGAAAGCCTGGTCAACATCTCCTTACTACAGCCCTTTCAGAGGAAACATGCATTTTGGTCTGCTTGGGCAGAGGTGCCATTCAGGATGCCAGAAGGATTTGGTCATGAAGATGTGGTACATGCATGCAATGGAATACTACACAGCTCTGAGGAATGATGCAAGTCCTTGCAACATGGATGGAGCTGGAAGATATCATCTATATGAAAAGCCAGACAGATAACCTATATGATCTTTAGACTAATTGCATGAAGAAATGCAGTGGTTTAAATTGGGGTTGTCTACAATATTCTTGGCCCCACGGGATAGTGAGAAGAAGGAACGAAATAGAGTGGAAGGGAAGAAAGAGAGATGGGAAATAATGGAGAATGGGGCAAAGGGGTCACAGGTGCATTGATGGTATTAAGGGAGGGCAGGTGCATTGATTAAGGTATTAAGGGAGGGCAGAACTAGATATTCAAATCATGGCATCAACACCAATGAAATCATGGGGCCCAAACTTTAAAAGGTTGTCTGTTATGCTGCTGCAGGTGTGTGTGTGTGTGTGTGTGTGTGTGTGTGTGTGTGTGTGTGTTGGTGGAGGGAGGTTGACATTGGTGGTGGGATTGATGTCTCAAACTCAACTATAAATAACTTTGTAAATCACAATGGTTTAAATAAAAATTTAAAAAAAAATGAAAATGAACCAAAAAGTTCATTTTTGGTTTCAAAAAGTTGGGTAAAAAAGTGTCCTCTATCATTATTATAGTACCGAACCTACAGTTTCTACTTTGCTTTTTGGCTTTTCTCTAAATGGATCTATGCTAGAATTTTCCTTTTAAGCTGACTCAGTCCTTAATGGACATCATGTGCTCACTTTCCCCTCTCACTTATTCCTCTTCTAGCCAATTTTTGCCCTAGATTTGAAGCTGATGAGCCATTCTAAGGCTGAATATTTAACACAGGACTTAGAAGTCATGACGGAATCTGTTATTGCATTTGTTCCCAAAATCCCATCCCCTGATGTCTTGCTAAGCTCCTGATTGGTATATTCTTTTCAGTGTGAGGGATGGAGCCCAGGGCCTCCCACATGTGAGGCCAGTGCTTTCCCAGACCCCAGCCTGTCTTTAGGACAGAAACACTCTTACCCACCTTGCCTGTCACCTGGAGAGGACACAGAGAGAGGTCAATGAGAGATGAACAGGAATGCCATGACCCCAGTGATTTGGAACCAAACAATAGTGCTCCTCAGAGCATCCATAAGAATTGCTGAGTCTCCTTCTTTAGGCTCCCCCACCCCACTTCTTTGGGGTGTAAGATATGGAGGGTCTTACAAAGAGCTCCTTTGTTCCCTGATGGGCAAATATGCCTGGCAGGTGCCATGTTGTATGGGTCCTACTACCAACCCCAGGCGCTTAGAGACCTATTCCAAAGAGAGGTGGTGGCAGAATATGGGTGGTGGCAGGGGCTCACCAGATGTAGCTGTTGCCCAGACAACTGAAGGTAGGGTTGCTTTCTATTCCCAAAGGAAATGTAGCATGCATGATATCAGTATGAGATCAGGAGTAGTGGGAACTGGTACGTGTGTTTATGAATATGTGCGTGTGTGTGTGTGTGGGGGGGGTAAACTGATATCTGTATTTTATTTTATTTTATTCTTACTTTATGGGCCACACCTGGCGGCCCTCAGGAGTTACTCCTGGCTCTGAGCTCAGAAATCACTCCTGGTAGACTCAGGGGACCGTATGGGATGCTGGGGATTGAATCTGGGTTGTCTAGGGTTGGCCGTGTGCAAAGCAAACACCCTACTTACATACTATTGTGCCAGTCCCCTGATACCTGTATTTTAGGTTAATTTCTTCCTCAAGAAAATTATTCCTGAACTACTGTGTTCGAATGAATGACTCTGTCTTCTGCCTAAATCACCCCTGAAACAGAACAAAAAACCCTGTCCCCCCAACCTTTGTGTTAGTTCCTCATGGAATTCAGGCTTGAGGACCATTCTGGACACTGGAAAGACCAGAGCAATCAATGAAACATTTGTCATCAGAAATGACCAGGAGTCACCTTTAAAAGGGGGGCTAACAGTATATACAACTCATCTGAAAGCTGGCTCTTTATTAGGTCAATTTCTTTATTTACATGCATTTTTTTCAAGGACTAGAGAGATAGTAGACAGAGATATTCAGACTAGAGAGATAACAAGGCACATGGCTATCTTGGGTTCTATTCTCACTGCTAGTGGACTCCCGAGCACTGTCAGGAGTGACTCCTGACACCACTGAACATGACCCTAAAGCTAACCAAACACCCCCCAAAACGAATAGATGTGTTTTAAAATATATTAAATAGAAACATATTTTAAATATTTATTAATTTTGTTTAATTATTTACTACATGTAATACTTAATATTTAATTTTTATTTATTATTTTATTATTATATATCACATAATTAATCATAATGTAATGATTAAAACTTAAATTTAAAGTATATTTATTATTTAATCATTATATATCATAGTTAATCATTATGTTTATTAACATTTTAATATTTAAATATTAAAATAATATATGTATAGTAATAATCTTTTTAAGATTAGGTGTGGGTAGGTGCTTCAGGAAATCGATCACATAATAGCATTCACTGAGCTTTCTGTTTAGGTATATGTATCCAAATAAATGAAGATTCCTAGTAAAATAATATTCTTATTAATTAAAGAATAAAGGATGTCGGGCCAGCCAGAAAGATAATAGAGTGACTAAGGTGTGCTTGCCTTCCATGCGACTGACCTGGGTCTAGTGTCTGGTACTCTCTATGGTTTGTGAACACCTTAGGTGTGAGTGGTCTTTGAATGCAGATCCAGAAATAATCTCTGAGCACTGAGTCCAGCGGAGTGTAGCCCCCCAACAAAATTTAATAGGACAGCAGAGAGGGCATTTGCTCTGCACACAGCTGACTCAGATTCAATGCCTGACATTCATGAACAGTGCTAAGAGTGATTCCTGAGGACAGAGCCAGGAGTAAGCCCTGAGCATCACCAGTTGTGGCCCCAAAACAAAGAAATTAAACAAACAAAAATATTTTCTCTAAAGGATTTATGTGTATAAAATATATACATATTTTGCATAAATAAACAAACATGAACGTAAAAAAAGAGGGAGCAGAGAGGACACAAAGAGGCACATCATTAGCAAGGGTGAATAGTTGTAGGCTACTGAGTCTTCATCGCTCCTTGCACTGTGCTTGCTGTCTTGGAAATGATTTGAAAATCCAGAACGATTTTGCTTCCAGCTGTTTGATGGGAGACAGCTGGAACTCAAGGCAGGAAGGCAGAGGTTCTGTGAGGAAGGACGGACTGACTGTGAGATGCTCAGGTCTCTCAGAGAACAGAGCAGGGCTACATGAAGCCAGGAAGAGCACGTCTCTGGAATCTTCTCCGCATTTGCGATCTGGCGGGCATAGTGCTGGCCTGCTCCCCCACCCCCAGTGAAGGCTGCCCTTGGCATAGTTCACAACAAAGCACTGTTGGCAGGGAAGAGGAAGATACAGAAGCTTCATTTAAAAAGTCACTTATTTATTTATTTTGGATTTCAGAATCTACAACTGGTGGTGCTCAGGGCTTGGAGTCGAGATGTTTCATTAAAAATTATTTATTTATTTTGGATTTGGGAGGTCACACCTAGCAGTGCTCAGGGCTTTCTGCTGCTCTGCTCTCAGGGAAGAGCCAGTGCCCAGGGGAATACTATGGGATGCTGGGGATCGAACCTGTGTTGACTGTGTGCAAGGCAAGCATCCTCCGCTGTAGTCTCACTCTGGCCCTGCACAGATCTATTTTAGGGGAGCAAAGATTGAGGCATTTCCAGGTACTGAGTAGCATGTCTCAGGTCTGGAGCCCTTGAGGAAGGAGCCCAGATAAAACAAGCCTGGACTTTGAAAATTGAGGAGAAACTCAACTGAATCAGTCTCATTTCACTGTTTGAAGATGAAAGAACAGAAAACATGCTAATTAGTGTAGGTGCTGAGAATTTGTGTGTTTTTATGCAGAAGACTTTCTTATATTCATCCCCCCCCATTCTGTCTCTTTTTCTCCCTCCTTCCCATCCTCCTCCTAGTTCCTTCAGTTCCTTTCTCCCCTTTTTTCTTTCCCAACTCTTCTTTCTACACCCCAACTTCTCTTCCTCATCTTCCCCTGTAACTCAAGAGAGTCGTTCAAGAGGGGAGTTGTTTTTCCCTAAAAGACCCAGCTGGTTTCTAGTGCTCTTACAGAGCAAGGACAGGCAGAGGGCTTCTGTGCCCTGGTCCCCACTGCCTGCATGCACCCCCATAAAGTCAAGACTTGCCTCATGACTCAGGGTTCGGTCTATTGTCTTCTTCGATCCCCTCTCCAGACCAACCCTCCTAACCGGCCCAGCTTTCGTGGGGCTGAATTCAAAGCGAGCTTGTTTCTTCCAGAAAACAAGCCGCTTCCTGACAATGAGTAATGAAAGCCTGAACTCCTGCAGGCTTGCTCAGGTCTACATTCGCAGCATTTCCTTGGGGGGGGGGGGTGGTTTGGAAGGCCAGTGGCCCTGAACCTGCCTCCCTGCTCCCTGGGTATTTTAGACATCATTCCACAAGGGCCTCCCCTGTGGTTTCCCTGTGGCAAGAAGTCCCCTCATCAACTCCTGTGACTTGGGTCTCAGCAAGGCTTGGCCATGGTGGTCTCCATTCTTGGATGTTCAGGAAAATCTTAGAACTATTACAAGCTCGCTGACTTTTATTCTGCTCTTTTTTATATTATGGTCCAGTGAATGTTGAAGTCCTGGCAATTTCAATGGGTATGGAGGGGGGCTCATGGGAAAGTTTGGAAAGAGACTGCAAAACATTAGAAAGACCAGCCTGAGGGGTTCAATGGAGACTCACTCAGCAAAATCAACATTGAAGACATTGGCCAGACCTCGGCCAGCCTACAGTGGTCGATGGACAATGCGGGTGTGAACAGCCCTTCACTGCACAGCTGAGTCCTAGTTGGGCAAAAAAATCCAGAGAAACTGGGTATCTCCCTAACCCCAGATCCCCAGCTGTGGGCAGCCTTGCAAACTAGGAGTGCCCCATCTGCGTTTTGCTTACACTCACTACCAATCACATTGCACACATCAGATCCCACCTGCTATGGCAGTCCCAGTCCCCAGGCAACTGGTACCTTTTTTTTTTATAATTAAAAAAAATCTCCTGGCTGCATATCATCAAGAAAAACAACATTGTTTTCAGGGTCTCTTATCTCTCCACTCCCAAATATCCTGTTTCTGCGGGTTGGGCGGCCAGGACCAATAGAAACCTCTTCCTGCCATTGGCTGACTTCATTTCCCAGACTTAGCACAATCTCATCCGCTCTAAACAACCTCATCAAAACTCCTTTCTGGTCAGAGAGAAGCAATAATTATTATTAACATTTATTGGCGATCAATAAACGTGTTGCGTTATGGCCAGCACGATCAAGGTAAGGCAAAAGGGGGTTCCTTTTGGTTTGGCCAAATCTTGGGTTCCTTCATCTTTTCTTTGGTTTCCTTTATCAAGCAGATAAGTCTGTGTTGGGCAACACCCCCACAACCACAATAGAGGACAACAAGATTTCCTTTGCACTGCCTAGTAAATTTCCTTTTTCCTACTCCAACCATCCGCAAGGCTTAAAAACTTCAAACTCAGAAAAAAATTGGGGTTTCTAAATTCACCGTGGATGGCCTCGGAGGACGCTGGCCCAAGTTTTTTCCGAGGCTTCTGAATTTTCATTTTCTCTCACTGTGCCTTGGTGGGGCCTGGATGCTTCTATGCTGGAAGGCCATGGCTGGGAGAGGTTGGCCAGCCGGGGCTGAGAACAAGAGGGGCTTGGAAATGCGGTGCGTTGTGGGGGGCTCTTGGATAATTCTTGAGCATTCTGGAATGCCCGCTGGTTTCCCTACCACCAGCCCACTGAAAATGAAGAGCCGGAGTTGCTGTTGGTTTGGGCTATGCTGAGGTTGACTTGTTCTTCTGGAACTTTCCTGGCCAGCACTGAGCATTCTCGGTGGTGATTTGGTTGGGGCGGTTGTCTTTTTCTTTAATAAAATGCCTAGTTCCTCTGTACGCTGTGAGTAAACTTCTGTTTGGTGATGTTTGATGTGGGGAGCGGGGTTTTGGGGGGTGTAGTGGCCTCTCTCCTTTCTCTCTGCGGTGTGTGGTGTGGTGCGGTGAGGGTCTGTTTGGGAAGGCTTCTAACGAGGGGGTGTGGGAGGTAAGCCCGAGAGTCAAAACAGGGTCAGGGGACCTCTGTGGCTTCATTCCTGGGAAGGAAGGCTTTTAACCATCACCAGTTTTTAACGATCACTTCCAGGGCCTCAGCTCGGAGCAGAGGAGCGGGGTAGTGGTATTGTGTAGGGTGGTGGTGAGGAGGGGCTTGCTTTTGAAAATATGTCTTTAGTGATATTAGTAGAAATGAGAAAATCAACAACAGTAGCCAAAGTTTAAAGGAGTTGAAAGGAAGAAAAAGGTTGTTTGAAAGGTGCCCTGGTTTCTTGTTGTAGCAGGGAAATGGCAGGTGAAATAGGGTTCTGGTTCATTGGGGTTGAGATTTGGAATCTCCCAAAGTGAGAAGTGGGTCCCAAACTAACCTGAGTGTTCTAGAAGTTTCCCTTAGTTCTTTTGTATTGTTGTAATGTGTCATGTCTGTATTTGAGCATTTGACCAACGCACACTCCGCTTTAGAAATGCTGCTGGGTTTTGTATTCTTCATGGATATTTTAATTCTCTGGTTATATCCAATATTCTACATTTAAAACATCATGTACTAAAGCTTTCTTCGTGGAAATCTTTTTTTTCATTCCCTGTCTTCAAGAATGGAGTATGTTAAAATGTGATTACATTCATAGAGAATAATTTCAGCAACCTAGGGATTAAGTTTGAAGTGCTTTTATGTCAGTCAGAGGACAGAATGTCTTAGAATTTTTTATCCACCCCCTTCCAAATGCTGACCTTTTCCTTCTTGGGCTCATCCTTAATGACGTCCTTATTTCATGGCAATTAAACATTCTTTGTAAATCTTGAAGAGTTTAAGTACAGTCATATCTGAATGTGAGTACTTGCTTTCATAAATCAGCATATTGGAGGCTACTGAAATAATAAACCATCTTTTAGAATTTGTAACCACTACAAACATGATCTATTGTTTCTCTTGGACATTCATGAAGATAGTTTTTGAAATTAGAACTTTGAGACTTGGGGGAGTATTTTCCTGTGGATAGCAGGCTCCCTTTAATATTCTCTTCCACTGCCATAGATTATGTTGTATATATTACCAGAGAACTTTTAAAATGGCTCCAAGTGTTTTTCTTCTCCCCCCAATCCTCCGTTAAAATTAAATAGCCCCTCTTTATAGGTAACTTCCTTTAAGACTTGTTTCTGTTCGGCTTCCTGGGTAAAGTAATGAGATGATTTTATAGACTTGTTTATAGAGTGGAAAAAGCAGGTCCTGAGTCTGTTGACTAGTTTTAATTATGTTAGCGAAAAGCCCAAATTAGCATCGGCAAAATTACGGCTGTCGGCTGGAATCGTGAACAGTCCCTCATGCAGGCCCTTTTCAGGCTCAAATACCTTGCTCTTTGTTGCTTTGGCAAATGGACTAAATTTGCCCATGAAGTATCGGATGAGTTGAATGTATTTCTCTCTGAGTGTTTGCTTTCTAATCAATTTTTACAAGGCTCGCTGAGGTATCAAGAAAAAGCTAACTGCTTATATTGGCCTTGTTGCTCATCATCTTTGTCCTTGGGAATTTTGGAATCAGAACCCAACAGTCTGCGTGGGGAGAAGTGAAATTTGGGGGCTTTGATATATTAACATGGGTATTAACGTGGATGTTAATATTCCAGAGTCCCAATAATAGACCCGCATAAGCACCTGTTTGATGTCCCTGTGATAAGGTGCAGGTGAATTTAGGCATTTAGACTCACAAGAAGTGGGTTTGTGAAGAGCTTGGCACCCTGTACAGAGAAACAAATCGCAGTGTCTGCTGTAGGTGCAGAGACCATTGTCGGCTACGGAACTTGTCTCTTCTTTGCTCAGCGCTTACTGCAACTAATTCCTCCCTGATCCCTCTTAATGCCACAGCTCCTGGGAAGTCTGCTGAAGCTAATCACCCTTCTCGGAGTCATGCCTTGAAATGCATTAAATGCAGTACATGGAGTTCCAAGAAAACTAAGTCTATTAAAAAGCAGTTCCCGCTGCCAGTCCTTGGGTGGTCCCCAATGTCCACCTTACAGCCCCCAGGTGTTGGAGTTGTGGTCTTTTAAGATGGGAGCCTGGGGAGAGCCCTTCAGACAGAGACGAGGCATGGAACAGCAAGGGTGGAAAAGTGTCTTTGAAGACAGACAGGATGTGGAGAGTTCCTGAGCTCCGGGTTCAGTTTTCAGGGTGCTGTTGGGAGAAGTGGCTTTCTTCAAATTCACCCTGATGATGGCAAGGCAGAGAATTTGCTCGAAGCTGGCTGTTTATTTTCTGTTCTGTTTCCTGTCTCCTGCGAAACTCAGCAGGACCCGCTGGTTACTGACTGGTCCGGGTAGGAAGAAAATGATTTGGAAAATAGAAGATGATGGGAAGCAAGGGAATTCAGCGGTCTTGGGGTGGGGGGATTTTCTTGAGTTTTGGGAGATGCCTTTGAAGCAACTCTCCTCCCATCTTTAGCGAACCTTGTGAGGCTGGTCTCATGGTTATTTGGTGGGGCAGCAGGAAGGTGGAGTGTGGAAGGCAAAGTGGTAACTGTCTTTTTCTGCAGCCCTATATCCTCAAAGTGGGCTGGGTCCTCACCTAAGCATGCAAGGATCAACACTAGTTAACTTGCTTCTTGGGCTTATTATAAGCTCAAGACAGAGCCTGGGCAGTGGAATGGACAGCATTAAAGGGGACATGTCTGCTCATCAGCTCTTTGGGCTGTGTGTCCCTGACCTTTGGCCCATTGGCTCCATCCTTTAGAGACCAGAGAAAAGATCCCAAGGACACCTCCCCCCTGTAAATATGTATATAGAAGTGCTGTACACTTGGGAAATGGTCAAAAGCTCAGACACCCCCCCCCTTTTTTTTTTGGTTTGGTTTTGGGGCCACACCCGGTGACACTCAGAGGTTACTCCTGGCTGTGTGCTCAGAAATCCCTCCTGGCTTGAGGGACCATATGGGACCTTGGGGATCAAATCCAGGTCTGTCCTGAGCAGCCGTGTGCAAGGTAAATGCCCTACCACTGTACTATTGCTTTGGCCCCCAACACCCTTTTTAACCATCTCTCTCTATTTTTATTTTGGTTTGGGGGCCACACCTGGCAGCATTCAGAAGTTACTCCTGGCTCTGTGCTGAGAAATTACTCCTGGCTGGCTGTGGGACTCTATGGGATGCTGGGGATTGAAATCGGTCATCAGTGTGCAAGGCAAATGCCCTACCTGCTGTGCTATTGCTCTGGCCCCATCTCTATTTTCTTTTTTGGGGGGGCAATATATTCTTTTTACCCAGTATATTACCCTTAACACATATGTACATACTTTTAAAACCCTTTGGAGAAAAGATTCATAAAAATAAGCTCAATAGAAGCACCATCATGATGACTTTCAGGAAAATGATTCATCTGCATTGGTGGATCCTACCTCTGGGATCTCAGTGGAAGCCGCACATGGCCTGGGCCTCCTGGGTATCCCCAGGGCCTGGCAGCTAAACTGCTTCAGCAGTCCATGCATTGGTGAGGCTGTCCACAAGGCCTTGGGAAGCAGGAATGAAGTTTCCTCTTGATCATGACCTGTCCCTCCCTGCCATCTGTGGAAGTGTTTAGAAGCTTAGCTTTGTAGAAATTTGCATTGGGTGAAGATGGACTTCATGACTCAGGGCCTCTCCCTCCCCTCCCTTTCCTCTCCCTTCTCCTCCCCCTTCCCTCTCCTCTTCTGTCCTCACCTGTCCTGTCCTCTCCTCTCCTCTCTTCTCCTGTCCTCTCCGCTCCTCCCTTCTTCCTTCTTCTCTCCTCTACTTTCTTCCCCTTTCCTCTCTTCTCCCTTCTCCTCTTCTCGCTTCCTCCCCTCCCCTCCCTTCTCCTCTCCTCTCTCACTTCTCTTCTTCTCTCCTCCCCTCCCCTCTCCTCTTTTTCTCTCCTCTCCTCTTCTCTCTCTTTTTTTTTTGTTTGGTTGGTTTTTTTGGCCACACTAGGAGCACTCAGACATGACTCTTGGCTCTGAGCTCATAAATCACTTCTGGCAGGCTCAGGGGACCCTATGGAATGTCGGGGTATCAAATCCGGTGGGCTATGTACAGGTCAAATGCCATCTCTGCTGTGCTATCACTCTGGTCCTCCTTTCATTTTTATGACAGGCAATTTGCTATTCTGTAAAATGGTACAATTTAGACTAATCTGTCCAGTGGGAGATGAGGTTGTGCAAATGTCCATGTATGCAGGACGTGGTGGACTACAAGTCAGTTTCATTCTCTTAGTCAAGAGCACTGTCCCCTGTCTTGTCTCTGAGCACATTTTCCTTCTTCCTCCCCACTTCCCATGCAGATACAGTTTTGATGCTTCCCATGGACCAAAGAACAGCAAGGGCCGTGCTTCAGGTCTCATGAGCAGAATGGGCTAAGTCTGGATTCGGAAGAGAGTGAAGTGGAAAGGTGTTAGGGGATATTGGATAAAAGAATAGTAGTCTGGTTGTCCAATACCTGGGGAGATAGAGGGTCCAAGGAGCTGTGTGTGAGGCAGGTGGGAGATAGGCTGATATTAGTCCTGCTCTGAGGGTGCAGGATGCACAGATTTGTTTGGAGGGTGATTTTTCTCAGGGTGGAGCTCTGTGGCTCATTTTTCTCCTGAGTGGAACAAGAACAGGGATATCTGTATTGTCTGTTGTATTTGCTCCTGGATGTTGCTAACTGCCCTCACCTCTTACAAAGTTGAAATAACAATCATTGTGCAGAGAGAGAGAGAGAGAGAGAGAGAGAGAGATAAAAGAGAGAGAAGGAAAAATGATACAAAGCAAATACCAATGACTCCTAATTCCAACCAGCCAGAGAAATCACTAGCATTTGGTATGTGTCTTCCTGCTGTATGTGTCTGTCCGTTTACCTGTGTTCCCAGCTTTTTCTAGGTCAACATTGTTTGTAGTGGTTTCCCTCATGGTCACTACATTTTTGGCTCAGGTGTGAGTTTTTGTGCTTAATTGTGTTTTGTCTAAAATAAGTAACATTTCTGTCATGTCCTGTTGTAGGAAATAGGGCTTTCAAATTTTCACTAATTGCACTGCAACACACCGCCTAATCTTAAACAAATGCCCTTATTTGTATTAGTGCATAAAAATTAGTTACTGGGTCAACAGTTCACATAGTTTTTCAAAAGTCAGTTAAACTTAAGTACTTGATGATTTTAAAAATTGCCAGATTTTATGTTTTTGCCAGTGCCCATGACATTATAGATGAAATCTGTTGTATTGCACCTGTAAGTATGTGTGTGTTTGTGAGTGTTTGTGTGTGTGTGTATTTGTATGTGTGTTTGGGACTCACCCAACAGTATACAGGACTTACTCCCAGCTCAGGAATCACTCCTGGTGAGGCGTGGAGGATCATATCTGATGCTGGGTATAGAACCCAGGTTGGACCTCGGTTTGTATCCGAGTCATGGCACCAAAAATAAAAAGAAAAAAAAAGAAAGAAAGAAAAAAAAAGAACCCAGGTTGGAAGCATGCAAAGTGCCATATGCATGCTACTATCAATTATGCCCTAAAACCTAAATATTTTGTTCTAAATCCCTGCCATTTTCATATTGTGGTTTTCTTTTCACTAGTGGCCACAGTGATCTCTGGATCCTTTTCTGTTCTTACCTCCATTTTCCTAATTCTTCAAGCTTGTTTTCTACACAGCTCCCTTGATGGACTTGGCTTTATGAAGTAGAAGGTCCTTTCCTTCTACTCTCAACTTCAGTCTTTTTTCTCATCAGTCAGCCATTCAGATCTGCTTATGATTGGTGTGTGACTATTCTCTTGGATTGTGTTTTGGGGTCACACCTGGAGATGCTCATGGGTTTCTCTGGTTTTGTGCTTGGGGATCACTCCTGGCAGTGCATAGTGAACCCTGTGTGATGATGGAGATCTAACTATATGCAAGGCAAACACCTTGCCTCCTATACTATCTGGTGTGTGAATATTCTGGAATATTCCACAGACACTGCTTTTGTCATAGCCTCCCCCCCTTTCTGGATGGTGATTGGCAGAATGTATCTCAGATAAAATTCTCTGAAGTCAGAGAAAGCTATCAGAATCATGATCATCCTCATGCAGATTTTTCAAGTAGTTGCCTTGTTTCTTTGGAACTGTTTCTTCCCATAAATGATTATTCCAAGAGAATGCACTGGATATTTTAAGGATCAGAGACGAATGGTTATTCTATAAAAGTAGCTGCCATGTTCATAATCCACATGGACACCATCTTCAATGCCCTGATGATATCTGTGCCTATAAGGTACATTTTCTCATCAAGAGATGAGAAAATGCAGAGTTCACTCAGATCTCTTTGGTTCTCTTCTGTCAGCAAAGATGAGGAGCACTTTCTTAACCCAAGACGCCTGCCTGCTCAGAGAACAAAGGCCTATATCAAAGGATAGAGTGACTCGTGAAGCCATTAGGTCATAAAGATTATCCAAGGGGATGAAGCCAAGTTACAATCTTGTAAGAGAAGTCCCACAGCTACAGTGACTAACTACACTCTAGGTGACAAATGCTTAAGAACGTCAAGAGCTTGACACTGGTCTCTAATTCCTTGTTCGCTCATTGGCAAGAATTCTTTCCATATTTGGCAATCTCCAAGGGTAGAGTCTCCGATCCCAGATCACTTGCTGATTTAAATTTCCTCATCCCAAGTATCGACTTCCTCGCTCTCGGGCTACAGTGATGAAAACGGAGCTCAGGCTTTTCCATTGGGTCTAACGGAGCCTACGATCAGGGTGTGTTTGCCCTGGAACCCTGAGAAGGGGTGTTTGCTGTGGCACCTGATAAGGACTGAGCCATGTGGAAAAGAGCTGCAGAAGCCAAGCAAAATCCTTTTTATAGCGTCAAGTCATTGTCCAGTTAGAACATGAATGCTTTCATCTACGACAGTGTGTGACAAACAGTAAAACAGAATGAGAGAGAGAGGAGGGAGGGAGAGAGGGACAGAGAAAGAGAGCGAGGGAGAGAAAAGAGAGAGAGAATCTAGGGGTTAAGACAATGGCCCTGCATAGGACTGACTCAGGTTCAATTTCTGGCACTATGTAAGGTCCCTTAAACATGTCAAGATTTTTTTAAGCAGTTTATTGAATGATTGATTGATTGATTGATAGGTTTGTGGGCCACACTCGGTGATGCTCAGGGGTTACTCCTGGCTCTGTGCTCAGAAATTGCTGCCAGGAATCAAACCAGGTCTGTCCCGGGTCGGCAGCATGCGAGGCAAAAATGCCTTAACGCTGTGCTATCTCTCTGGCCTCAACATACCAAGATTGATCCCTGAGCATAGAGCCAGGAATAAACCCTGAGCAATGTTGGGTGTTTCTTTATCCCTGCCTTATCCTCCGACACCTCTAAAAGACTCGAACTCTGGAGAACAGAACCAGAATACTTATGAGATGTCATGCAAAGAACTGTTCTGCTCAGGGCAGACCCCTTTCAGCCTTTTCACCTGCATTAGCTAATGCTACCTCCCATGATGAAATTGTGCCATTGGTTTCATTTTCCCTTTGGGGAGCACTGTCAGAGAGGGTACCAAAGGACACATCTCTCCAGCCTGGCCCTTTCCCTGAAAACCTACAGGCAGACCCTCGGCCAACAGGAGTGGGGCACCCAGACCTAACTGAATTTGACCTCTCCAGGTTAAACATGACCTTAGGTAGCTCATTGCCAGGGAAGAAGCAGCTTGTGGAGGTGGGACTCCATGGGAACCCATTTTCCAAGATGTTGCTCCAATGCCCTGGTTGTATTAAGTATGTGACTTGATTATGCAGTTTTCACTATGCCTGTATTGTCTGGACATGTTACCCAAGTGTCAGTGACCTCCCAAAACAGGAACAGTAGATGGAGGGAGCTTGGCTTGGGGTTAAATTATGTTATGCGTATGTGTGAGTATATGTGTAAATGTGTACTCGTGTGAGTGTTTGTATATGTGTGAGTTTGTGTGTGTGTGTGTGTGTGCGTTTGAGTGAATGTATGTGTATGTTGTGCTTGTAAGGGGGTGGCTCCTTTCTGAGCCTTTAGAGACCCTTTAACTTGTCCTCTGTAAGAAAAGGGTTATTCTCAGCTTTCCCTTCCTGCTCCATTCTGAGGTCCCAGCAGGTGAAGGTACAGGGGGTTTTCTTTCTTCCCCAAACCTCGACAGCTCTGAGTTCTCTCTCTGTGTCTCCCCCAGCTGAGGCTGACAGTATTCCAAGGGGCATGGGGAGGCCAGCGTAGCCCTAGTTGGTATTAATGTGCAGACTGAGCCAATGCTCAACCATTTGATTATTTTATTTTTGACTATTTTACTAATTTACCAGTCAAAGAAATTTCCCTTTTGAGGTGAGCATCAGGAAATCCATTAATGTTTTTATTCCCTTGCATTTTCCATTTTCACCAGTTTGTGAATTGAATTTTTTCCTATCCACTAGCCACTATTTAGAGTGGGGAGGTTGACCTTTTTAGAGGGAAACACACCCAGCATATCACTCCTGGTGAGGTCAGGAGACCATGGGTGGTGCCAAGATTTGAACCTGTATCAGTCAGGTCTAAGGCAAGTGCCTACCTGCTGTGTTCTCTCTTGAACCCACACCTAGTAGTCACTTTTCCTGTGGCTGATGTGTTTTCTTCTCTTTATGATGTGCTAAGAGGGAGCACTTGGAGTGAGCAGGGAGTTCTTGATTTCCCCAAAATTTGGCCTGTGCTGGAGATGGTCCGAGGCAGTGCCTGGACATGAGACAGCAGCACCGTGGGAGCCTCAGAACATGAACCATCTGCTTTGTTTTCTTTTTTTATGTTTAAAATGTTTGTATTTGGGGCCATGCCTTCCAGCACTGCTCAGAAGTACTCCTGGCTCTGTGCTCAGTGAGCTCCCCTGGTACTGCTCAACAGGACTGAACCTGAGTGACTTCCTCCCTGTACTATCCCCTACTCCATCTGCTTTTAACCCTCCCCCCTTCCTTCTTCTCTGCATAGTTGCACCCCCCTCAACACCCCTCCAGTTCTTGCTTTTCCATAAAGATCTGCAGCTTTTCCTTCCCAGATATCTCAGGGGCTCAGACAGGAGTCATAAAACAAACAGTGGGTAAGCTGCTTTCTTTGCACTGGTCACCCAGCTTTTTTTTTTTTTTTTGGTCTTTGGGTTACACCCGGCAGCGCTCAGGGGTTACTCTTGGCTCTATGCTCAGAAATTGCTGTTGGTAGGCTCAAGGGACCCTATGGGATTCAAACCACCATCCTTCTGCATGCAAGGTAAACACCTTACCTCCATGTTATCTCTCCAGCCCCTCTTTTCTTTTTTTTTAATTATTTTATTTAAATACCACGATTACAAGGCTGTTCATAATACAGTCAATTTTGCTTTCTCATAGTTACAAAGTAATTCAAAATGATCGCAAAGTTGTTCAAATACAAAATGATTGAGTTTTAGTCATATATGTCCATCACCCATCCCTTCACCAGTGTACATTTCCTGCCACCAATGTCCCCAATTACCTCCTGCCCTCTCCTCTGAGCAGACATTTTTCTTCTCTCTCTCTCTCTCACACACATACACTCATTCTTTCTCTCTTAAGATTTTTTCTTTTAGACACTGTAGTTTGCAATCTTGTTCTTGAGGGGGTGCCATGCCTATCATTTTATCTATCACTTTATCACATTATCTCCTTTCAGCACCCTGTTCTTGTCCAGAGTGATCATTCCAACTATTACTGTCACAGTGGTCCTTTCTCTGCTCTTTGAGTCTTCTCAACTTTGAACTTCAGAATCACACATGATCCCCTAAGCATAGCCAGGAGTAACCGACCCTTGAGTGCTGAGCCAGGAGTCATCCTTGAGCACTGCTGGATTTGACTCCCAAAACAGAAACAAAACGATCTTGTTGGATCATGGGAGTTTGGGAGGCTGAGTTCATTCCCTCACTGCATCCCTTACCCTCACATCCCAGGAAAATCTGGCAAACACAGGTTCCCTGCCCCTTGATCTGGAATGGTTCATTCAAGGCAGCATCTCCTTTGAGGTCCACTCCTTTTACCTCATCCCTTAGCACTGAAAGTGGATGTGAGTTCTCATGGGAAACAATGATTTGGTTCCAGGGCACACACCGGTAACTACCAAGTCCTCTCCTGCACTAGTGGGAGTTCATGCACATGCTCAGATCACTTGCCCACCCCTACTCCAGACTCTTCACTCATTATGCGCTTTTTAAGCTTAGAAGGAGATAAATGAACAGGATTTTGCCAGAGTAGAAGACAGCCCCCAAGCACCCTTTCTGCTTCCCCAGCACCCTCCAAAGTTGTTCTCCTGAGCATGCACTATTGGTAGCACAATCAATTGTAAGCAGCTTGGATCATACATGCACACATAGATTTTTATTTATTTGTTTGTTAAGAATTTTTTTTGTAAAGCCTTGTGCTTTGGAGCTGGAAACATCTTTTTTTAGCTCCCATATTGGCTTCGTCGGTAAACAGTGAAACGCTGTTACAGCAAATCCCCAAGGATCAGGGTTGTGGATGGATGTTTCCTGCACTCACTTCCTGTGCAGAGAGCCAGCCAGCAGGCCAGCGATGCACCCACACAGGAAGGACTCCCAGGGTGATTTCCTCTGTGCGTGCCTGGTTCCTTCTCACCTGCTCCTCTCCTTGGGGAAAACCTACCTCAGCAGAGCCACAGAATTTTCTGTCTTGAGGCAGGAGGCAGGAGGATGGTTTCTCAGGCCTGGCTTTCATACCTGGGTCATTCTTTATTTCTCATTCTTCCTCATTTTACTTAAACACCATAATTACAAAGTTGTTCATGATTTAGTTTCAGTCATTCAACATCCTCCATGCTTCTCCATTGCACTTTTCCCATCACCAAGGACCCCAGTTTTCCAACCTCCTCCCCTGATACCTGCCTCTGGGGCAGACATTTTTCTTTTCTTGTTAATGAAGGAGTAACATGCATATCTCTTTCCCATGTTTCAGCACCCAGTTCTTGTCCAGGGTGATCATTCCCAACTCTTATTGTCCTAGTGGTCCCTTCTCTGTCTTTACTGCACTGCTCCACTATTTGTGAGAACCTTGATCCTCCTTTATGCAGGAGATCTAACTAGACCCTGAGGACAGATTTGTACCCTGTGCCCCCACCCTCAGATCTTCTTAGAATCAGGGGGAACAGAGTCAGGAATCAGCCTTTATATTTGGTGATATATGAGCATCAGGAAACTGAAGGCATTTACCATGTTTTGTAGGGTAAAGGGCACTGCAGGCTACATTTTCATGCATCAACTGGAAGAGTAGCACATTACACACACACACACACACACACATACACACACACACAATCCACAATCTCAGCACACGGCATATTCTCCGTGTTGCCTTTGCACTGGTTCTGAAACGCCCACAATGGTTGCATTGTTTAGCCCCTTTGAACCAAAGCAAATCAAATCGCAACATACAAACCCCGAACAATAGGGAATCATCAATTACCCATCTACAGGATATGTCCTTCCCGAGTGGCCCCTTTGTAGGGGGGAAAATATCTCGAGTCAACAAACAGTAACAGGGGACAAGAAAGCCAGCAAAATAAATAGCACCTGAAATCTTAACTCAAGTCCTGGCAAAACTCCCAACATGATGCTTCTGTTCTCTAAACATGGAAACATACAGCTCCGCCCAGCTTGCCCAAGTCCCCTGCAAACATCCGAAGCCCATGTCGAGGCTAGAGTGGAAGGAGGATCCTTTGATGTACAAACAGTTTCTATGAGCTTGGTCTTGAGTGTACAAGAGCACAATGGTCCCCCCCCCCCCAATAAAAAAAGGCTGGCTTCTTAAATAACTTAAATTGTGAGGACCAGAATCTCAGCTGGACCCAAAGAAGCTCATAGATATGGTCAGTTCCAGGCATGTGTCAGGAGGACCTTAGGATGTAAAAGTTGACGAGAGTTTCATGGCTGTGTTCTTACTGACATGGACTTGGGAGGAGTAGACCCAAAATTGCCCATAGAGATGGTTTTCTTTCTTTCTCCTCACCAGTCTGTCTCATCAGCATTGATTACGTTGTCAAGGTAAGGTGGATGGCTTAGAACTTGTGATTGTGAAACACTTATTGTGATAAATAGGTAGCCCTGAAACTCACCTGTTTATAGATGTTTTCATGCTCATCTTTGAGGGGGAAGACATTGCAAAAAAAAATTCAGGATTCTTCCTTTCTTCTTTTTTTTTCTTTTTTTTTTTTGTTTTGTTTTTGGGTCACACCCGGTAGTGCTCAGGGGTTACTCCTGGCTTCGTGCTCAGAAATTGCTCCTGGCAGGCACGGGGGACCATATGGGGCACTGAGATTTGAACCGATGACCTTTTGCATGAAAGGCAAACGCTTTACCTCCATGCTATCTCCCGGGCCCCTTTTCTTTCTTCTTAAATTTGCTTTGATTGACATCTCATGAGCCTACAATAGGATGGAATTCAGAATTTAGCTTCACCCCTATCCATGTGTAACCATCATCCCTTCCTTCACCAAAGTTGATGTGACTTGATGTCCACTTCCCATATCTCCTCTACTCCTTCCCCACCTTCATTTCTCCACTGCTCATTTCCCACACTTTTAACATCTAGGAATGCTTTTCACTGGGTCGTGAGATTCATTCATTTTGTTCCATAGGACACAACTGTCTCTTTATAACCACAGAGTAGTATTCCAAAGCAGAAATGAACCATAGCCTCTTCAGTCAATCACCTTTCCATGGGCATTTCCATCAATACCTACATGGGCATTTAGGTGCTATGAAATAGGGTTTTAGAATTAGCCTTTAGAATTAATATATATTAATGTAGAATAGTCTGGAGGGTTTTTGGATTATTTTTTTTAACATTTTGGGGATCAACCCCAATATTGCTTAGGACTTATGCCTGGTTCTAGCTTAGGGGTTATTCTTAGTGTGTCATAGATAGAAGTGGGGTTGCCTAAGTGCAAAACCAATACTTTATTCACTCACTGAACTATCTTTCTGGCCTCCATTTCTACTCTGGAATGGGAGATGGTTGGGCTGTGATGTGGGTCACAGATTCTGCCTCCATGCCTCAGCTTGGCCAGTTCACATTCTGTGCCTCATTTTCCTCATCTGTAGAACAAAATCTACAGATGTAGAACAAAATCTACAGATGTAAAACAAGATCATGATGGGCTGGAGAAATAGCATGGAAGTAAAGCATTTGCCTTGCATGCAGAAGGTTGGTGGTTTGAATCCCAGCATCCCATATGGTCCCCTGAGCCTGCCAGGAGTGATTTCTGAGCATAGAACCTGCAGTAACCCCTGAGCGCTGCTGGGTGTGACCCAAAAACCAAAAAAAAAAAAAACCCAAGATCATGATAATGATGCCAATTCCCAGGTGATGATATAAAGATTAAGCTGATTAATGCATTGATGTAGTTCGTTCAAAACCATGTTGGCTGTTAGAAATTCTTGTGGGCCACTGTCCTAGTCTAATTACTGTTGTTGCATTTACTGTCATAACTTACTTGCTTTTTTCCTTCTGAGTAGTATCATCATCTTTGTTTCGATGGTTATTTTGGGACCACACTCAGTGGTGTTCAGAGAGCCAAATGGTACTGGACATCAAACCCAAGCAGGGCCTCACTTATGCAAGGATGTTTATTATGCCTGAATCATGGTTTATCTTTTCCTAGAACTTGGCTATTCTTTTAAGACGATGTATGCATTTCCTCATATGCAATTTTTGCTTTTTCTATAACATTCTTTTGAAGTAGGGAGAGTTTTGCAGGGTCCCCTCTGTGAGTCCAGCTTGTGACAAAATATGTTAACTAGATTTACAGCTGCTAAGTTCAGCTGCATTTTCAGTAGCATGAAAAACCCAATTATTTGGGGGAAACCCAAGAAAAATCAATATGGGGGCCAAGGACATTGGTTCCTCCTGAGTCTTTTCTCAAAGACCTTTGTTAATTAATGAATGGGTGAATTTTGATGGAGGAGGGGGTCCTCATTGGTTTCTGGATGGTTCCTGAAATTAGAGTCCAATGCCCCTTTGGACCAATGGCTTTAAATGTTTTATGCCTGTGGGGGAAGAGTGGGCATCTGCAGTATTACATAGTATGACCATTCTGTGTCCATAATTAAGAGTCTTTGGCACACCATGAAGACCAGAGACTCTTTCAATACTCTGTGGTTACAGCTTAGCCATCGAATTCTTAGATGATGAGGCTGAAGGTTTATTATAGTTCATGTATGGTAAGAAGCAATACTCCAATAAGTATCTGTCCCATTTACTCATCCAGTCACTGAATGACTATCTAGTAAGGGGTAGACATGCATATGAGTGTTTATGAGAGACAGTGAGTTTGTTCCATTCCATCAACAATTATTGACTTGAAAAATTTTCACAAAAATGCATAGTTGGTGGCTTCTAGAGATAACAAAAGAAATTATGTTTCTGGATCAGAAGTCAGGGTTATTTGGTGGATCTGAGCACCCGTATCCTGCATGACTCATGCCACATGTGATGGCTGATGACACGGATATGGAGGTGGATCCTAAGAAATTGACATGTGCTGGGAAAAGTGGGAGCATAGGTGTCTGCCTGAGATCTATGGGGCTTGTTTAGGCTCAAGTTTGCGTTAGGATACCCGTGTGGTCCTTGCCAAGGCTGGTTTCCTCCTGGAAATCCAAAGCAGGAGGATCTTTCCTGGCAAACTCAGACTGTGTTTGGTTCCATGGCAGTTCTCTGAGCTGGGCAGAACCAAGTAATTGAACAGAAAGCACTTAACCAAAACTGTCAAATCCAATAAAGTCACTGAGAAAGTGACAAGTTGTAACTTTGGAATATTGATGGACCTTGTGTTTTTTATTCCTCTTCTTCCTAGAGTCAGGCTTTTGAAATTTTGGCGAAGATAAAATTTAATTTACAAAACACATTGCCTGTCTTTAAGACCTTGTTTACAAATCTTTTAAGTGCTATAGTTGCTATATCAGGATATGAGAGATTATTTTTATATCCTTTGTACTTAATTCCTTACTAATGAGCTTTATAAAAAGGTGAACTTCATGGGCACTGGAGAGATAGTACAAGGATTAAGGTCCTTTTCTTGCATGTGGATAACCTCAGTTCAATCCCTGTACTACATATAGCCCACTGAGCCCCACCAGGAGTGATGTCTGAGCACAGGGCCAGGTATAAGCTTGAGCGCCAGTTGGTTCTGATTCTCCAAAGAAAACAAACATAAACATCAATATGATAAATAATTTTTAGGAAGATTAACTTCAGAGGGCTCTGAAATGGTGCTCTGGGGCCCTTCTGGTGATTCTCCATCAACTAGGCACAGGTTCCACGTAAGAATCTGAGAATGAGATTCTGCTGAAGTTCTCACACATAATGGTGCTTAGGAGGCTTCAAAGCTGGACCCAGTGATGCTTGGGGGGGGGGCATGTAGTGCCAGAATCAAACCTGGGACAATGACATGCAAAGCATGTATGCCACCACTGTCTCATCTCTCTGCCCCCAAACAAAGATGAATTTCAATAGAAACTCACAATTAATTTATCTATGAGCTAGAAAAACTTGTCATATGGATAGGATGCTTCTCTTGCATTCAGCTGACCCGGGTTTGATCCTTATCCTATCCACATATAGGATACTCCAGAGCATTGTTAGGAGTGATCCTTGAGCATTGCTGGGTTTCATACAGCATAAACAGTCACAACCAGTTTATCTAAATCACATAATAAAATTAGATACCCTGTGGGAATTGCATGTTCAGAAAAACTATTATTAAACCTAATTAGGATTTATTGATCAAAGTATAATAGCTAAGCCAAAGACATTTTCATCTTTCATAAATCTTATATTGTTTCTGTTTTCTGGGTCAAATTCTTCATGAGCATTGTTCTATTTCCACAGTCTCATGATGGAAGGATTTAGCTCGACTACTTTCCACAAGTGCCTAGTACTGTGTGTGGGATAAAGTCTCCACACACATGAATCCGTGCCTATGCGTCAGAACCTTTTCCTGGTTCTATGTCCATAGCTGTGTGTACATTAGAAGGAATGAGACTTGGCTACTGTCTTAGCAAAGTTGGTCAGCTAGGGGTTCTCTTGTTCCTCAATGTAATTCAACTCTAGATTGGAACCCTCTTTATGGGTTTTCGAATAATTACAATGAATGCCCCCCAGAGAACTAGAGCTATTTGTGAACCAAGGACACATGGAATAATCAGAGTTTAATTAATTTGGCCATAGAAGTGGGTCAAAGATAATTTCCAGAGACAATAGAGGTGAGGCAAGGAGGACCATTCATTGGTAGGAAGCTTGTCACAAAGAGTGGAACAGTGCGGTTAGGGCAGAGAAGAAGCACTAGGACAATGAGAGTTGGGAATGATCACTCTGGACAAGAACTGGAGATAAAGTGATGGCATAGTACCCCTTTATTAACAATAACAGTAGTGAAAACTAGTGTCGCTAAGGAAAATAAAAGAAGAGAAAGAGAAAGCAAGAGAACAAGAGAGGAGTAAAATCCCTCTCCCTGGGAGTTGAATGGATGGGAGGGAAACCAGAGACATTGGTGACCAGAAATGTTCATGGGTGAAGAGTGATGTACATTGCTAGACTGAAACTCAATAATGAACAACTTTGTAATCACAGTGTTTAAATAAAAGGAAAAAATAAAAGCAAAAGACTAAACAAAATAAACACTAGAAAAGCAAAGGACTAAAAAAGATATAAAGAAATTAGACTCTAATTCCCTTTTTTTTCAATCACTAGCATTATTTTTAAACAAAAAGGATGTTGAGAGGTTTTAAGTTTGCTTGTCCAAACACCTCCCCACATTTCTAAGTCTGGACTATGGACTAGGGCCCATGTCCACTGGCTCTGGCCCCCCAATTGTGTAAGAACCATATTTTCCAAAACAGCAAGAAAAAAATCAGGTCATGGTCAGACAAAGGAATTTATACAAACTGCTTTGCAGAATTGGTATTATTTTGAATAAGTCAGGTTATCTGGACTCTGTAACCAGGAAGCTACCCCGTTTCTGGTGTAATCGGGAGCACTTTTGGAAGCTAGACAAGCGTTATCAGGCCAATAGTGGGCCGGATCCTGTCCTAAACTGGAAAAAATGTTGTCAAGAATAGTCTCCACGGGTTGTGGATTAGTTTCCTGCAGCTGACATCACAGAATCGCCTTCAGGACTCTGGGTATCCTGAGGCTTCAGAAAGGTGCTCTCTAGCTATTGGGGAAGTCAGGATTCAGAACGAAGGTGGAGGCTGCATTGATTCCTTCTGGGAGTGGTGGGTTCCTTTCATGCCTCTTCCCCAACTTCGGTGGTTTCCTACAGTCCCAGGGGCCTCCGGAGCTTAGTTCCTGGCTTCACTCTATGCTCTGTCTTTGGTCTTTCTCTGAGTTGCTTAGCAGAAAGTCTCCTGAGTTTCTTAGAAGGGAATTAGGGCTTTGCCGGCTCTCCAGAGTTCTCAGTTCAATCTATTTTGATTTCATCTGCACAGATCATAAGTCCACATAAGGCAGAACCTGAGTCTGTAGGCATACATGGAGACAGTTGGGGAGTCGCCTCATTACAGGTTGCAAAAATGGGACAGTGGCACACAAAGTGGAATTTTTTCTTGTGCCTGGCATCTATCTATCGCAAATGTGTCCCAGTTCTTTGCTAATGCATGACTCTCTAGTTGTCGATGTTGGTATGTTGTGTGCACACTGTCTCAGCCACACTTGTGCATGCTGTCCTGGCCCCTGTGAATGCCTCTAGTTTCCTTGAAGGAACAAAATCCCAAACTCACCACTCGCCTCCATACATATACATTGCTACCTCACTGAATCTTGTCAAGGAACAGCCAAAACAAAAAAATCATTGCAAGGCCAAGGGTGTCCTCCACAACTCTCAGTTTCACGAGATACCGTGTCTGATGTTGTGGTTTCCCTTATCTTGTTATTTTTGTGGGTAAATCTCAAGAAGTACAACAAGGTGGGGGCAGCCTGCCGCCACTCCTCTGAGCCACGTGGGGACTTGGCTGCTTTGGTAGCTAACCAACATTTTGCTTTGGTGGCTAGCTAGCCAACTCCTTTCTTTTTCCCCAATCTGACTGAATAGGACAATGAGCTATGTGCGTCTCGTTAGAAAGTGGGTTCATGTGGCTTTCGTCTTAATCAGTTCTTCCAGTTACTGTATTTTATTAGCTTTTGGGGCTATACCCAATTGTGTTCAGGGCTTAGTTCTGGCTCTGCACTCTAAAATTAGTCCTGGCTCAAGGGACCATAAGAGATGCTGGGGATTGAACCTGGATCAGCTGCATGCATGGCAAACTCCCTACCTGCTATCCTGTCACTTTTGGCTCCTCAGGTGAACCAGTTAGGCCACTTAGGATCTAACTGACCTTAGGCCTAAACTCATCTTCTGTGTCCTATGCTGTTATTGTCAGGTCCTATGAAATCATGGGTATCTGCCATCTTGGATCTCTGTGGAGCATTTAGATATGGTGGATTTGGATCTTGTTATCTTGAAGCAGTGTTTAGTTCTCTCGCAAGCAAACTTGAGATTTGGCTTTTATCAGTCTCTGCTGTCACCACTGAGCTAACCAGGCAGACCTTGGTGAAAGGCTGGTGGTTGGGGAAGCCTTGAGGGAAGGAGGCCCTGCTGTTAAAAATAACCTCACAGCTCAACAGTGAAATCTCAGAGGTCATTTGGGTGATCCCCCAAGAACCAGGGGACTGTGGGCTTCTTATTCCTGAGTGCAGGGAAATAAAACCATCACAAGTGTCTACATGCAGTTGGGCCATGGGGGCCAGAAACCTGAGCCAGGTGATCTGTTCCAGGCTGGTCCCTCATGCCCCATTACCCAGAACTTCATGCCCTATTACCCAAACCCTCATGCCCTATGACTCAGACCCTCATGACCTATGACCCAGACCTTCACACCCTATGACCCAGACCCTTTTGCCCCATTATCCATACCTTTGTGCTGACACAGGCCCTGTATGCTTTTGATGGGGCCACACTATTGGTTGGCATAAACAAGAACTACCATCTATTAATTTCTTGTACACAAACACGTTCAAGGACTCACATGGCCTGGCTTGGTTGCTGGCAATAGGGAGAAGCCAGGACAGATCATGTTGGATGTTCTTGGCACGAAGTCTGGATGGAAACCTGGGAGCAACGCACTAGTCAGTAAATGCTACATGAATGTTTTCTTTCTCTCCAGGAGTCTGTCCTTCTCATTATTCAAATCTCAATTCCAATCATGCTCATGAGAAGATGAGTTACTTGTTTTTCATCTCTCCTGATACTTTGTGTACATGACTATTTCTCTTTCAGGACTGTAGGTGGGATTGTGATGTGCCCCTGTTGGTTTAACCAGTACCCATCATGCAGGTGCCCGGGCCCTTACTTAGCCATTTAATAATACCATGCACAAGCCCACAATCCCCTGGTTCTTGGGGGATCACCCAAATGACCTCTGAGATTTCACTGTTGAGCTGTGAGGTTATTTTTAACAGCAGGGGCCTCCTTCCCTCAAGGCTTCCCCAACCACCAGCCTTTCACCAAGGCCTGCCTGGTTAGCTCAGTGGGTGACAGCAGAGACTGATAAAAGCCAGATCTCAAGTTTGCTTGCGAGAGAACTAAACACTGCTTCAAGATAACAAAAAAAAAAAATCTCCCAGCACCAACCATAAAAATGCACCAGCCATGCAAATGTCTATTGAGGTGTGAAGAAGAGGAATTGAAGGCCAGGAAGGGTCTAGCTCAGTATAAATATTCCTACTGCTGGACCCAAGGAGGGGGCGGGACACAGGGGTAAAAAAGAAATAACCCAACTCTTGCTTCTGTTCCTAGTTACAGTCTTGTCCTATGGGAAAGTGGTTGTGTTTAACTTCTCTCCAGTGAGGGCTCCTTAGTGGGATTTTTCCGCTCTCCTCCCTTTGCTCAAATCCAGGCCAAAGTTACCTGAGTGTCCCCAAAAGCTCACCTCCTCCCCTGGCCGGCAACAACCCTGCACATCTGCAGAAAAAAGCCGGTTACGTGGAATTCAAATCTGGTTGTTTAGTCTAGGCGGAGCGGGGGAAGGATTCTGTCTCTTTAATGTTTATAACGGTTGGACAGAGCTTGTGGGGTGAAGGTTAATTACCCTCCCGTTGGAGCAGTTGTGTGCCCAGATGGGTTATCAGGCCCCAACACTCGTTACAAGATTAATCTCATTTCCGACAAGACTTCCCTTTCCTTCAACTGATTTCTGCCCAGCCATTGGAGCTGTCACCAGCCGTTAAAGCAGGGTGGATCAGGCTGGGATATTCATGCTGGTATGCGGAGAAACAATGTCCTATCTCAGGGAACATCTTTAGGGGAACACAGTGCTGGGGAGTTATGGAGGCTGAGGCTTATAAACAGGGAACAATTGGACCCATCCGAGCTGAAACTTCTGCAAAGGCAAATGCAGCCTGTGGGCAGGGCCAGTTCTCAGTCCAGGGAAGGATCTGACGGGCTTTTGTTCATTTCTGAAGATGAGGGAAATAATGGAGTTCTGGCCAGAGCTTCCGTCTTCAGTCACCCCCACCTCTAAGTGGGAAGAAGCTGCATTAGCTACCCCCCACTGGCTTCTGTGGTGATATAGGGGTGCTGATAGGAGGCATTCCGGGCTTCAGTTGCATTTGGGGGATCTCAGAGAGACTGGCCATCCAGTATTTGTCTAAAAGCTGCAGGCATTTTCCTCCTTGGATTCCAATGAGTTTCATTTCTCTTCTTTCTTTCTTTCTTTCTTTCTTTCTTTCTTTCTTTCTTTCTTTCTTTCTTTCTTTCTTTCTTTCTTTCTTTCTTTCTTTCTTTCTTTCTTTCTTTCTTTCTTCTTTCTTTCTTTCTTTCTTTCTTTCTTTCTTTCTTTTCTTCTTTCTCTTCTTTTTCCCTCAATTTCTCCTTTATCTTTCTATCTTTTTATTTCTCCTTTTTGCTTCTTTTCCTTTCTTCTCTTTTTCCTTTTTCCTTTCTCTTTTCTCTATTTTTTCTATTCTTTTTCCATTTCTTCTTTTTCATCTTTATTTCTCCTTTATTCTTTATTTCTTTTTCCTTTCTATTTCTCATTTTTCTTTCTCTCTCTTTTCTTCTTTTTCCTTTCTATTTCTCATTTTTTCTCTTTTTCTTTTTCTTCTCTTATTTTCTATTTTTTCTTTCTATTTCTTTCCTTTTTCTTTTTTCTTTCCTTCTTCCCTTCTTTTTCCTTTCTCCTTTTTCTTTATTTTTCTTTTCTTTTTCTTCTCTTTTTACTTTCTATTCCTTCTTTCCCTTTCTTTTTCCTATTTTCCTTTTTCTTAATTTCTTTCTTTTCTCTTTTATTTTCCTTTCTTTCCCTTTCTTCTTTCTTTCTTTCTTTCATTCTTTCTTTGTCTTTCTTTATTTCTCTAACTCTCTCTCTTCTCCTTCCCCTCCTCCCAGTTCTGGCTTTGTTCTCAGGGGTCACTTTGGGAATCCTCTGAGGTGCCGGGGATGAGACTCAGGTCAGCTATACTAAGACAAATGCCTTACTCATTGGCATATCACTCTAGTCTTAAGGTGTTTTATGTCCTGACTGGGTCTCTAAGAGACCTTGGAGGGGGCTAGATAGGGTGGGATGTACTCACTTGGAGTTGGGTTCCCCAAGGACCCAACTACTCCCCAACTATGCATGATACAGGGTCCCCAGGTGGATCTCAAATGAGCTGGGGGATCCTGCAGATAGAAGCCAATAAGATAGTGGCCCTGGAGTGTACTTGGGATAAGATCTGTGAGGAGCAAACAGCAGAAAATGGTAGGATGGAGCATGGGGAAGGGCCAGTGAGCCTTTTTGGTTAAGAGACTTGAGGAAGACCACCAGACAGAGAGCTGGGGTGGAATACTGCTGGGGTTCAAAGGCCAGAGACAGGCCAGGAAAGGTGGGTGGAGTAGCAGAAGATGCTATGTGCATACGGGGTTCTGTGAAGTAAGCTGGCTTTCTCCAGGGGGGTATCTGGACACTGCCCTCTCCCCAGGAGGTGACTGGGGACATGCTCATTAAATACCTTAATTATGGGCTCCACACTTAATGGAGTCCTATTGGCTGGCTGAAGATGGGGGAGAATGGAAATGTGGGGTTGCTTTCTCTAGAGCTTTGCTCCTGGTCAGGATCACACAGGGGCCCCCATTCTTTACTTTCCTCTGTGCCTGCGTCCCTCATAGCCAGTGCAGAATGCCAAGACCATTTCGTGTGGGTGCTCAGTGCTTTAACATGAGCTCTGGGTTGGAATACAAGTGCTCATCTACTCAGAACTCTGTTGCTTTGGCTCAGCAATTTCTGGCTCTTCCATGCGGAGATGGGGGGTCCCCAGCCCACAGGGTGTGGATCTGGGGCTGGCCCCAGAACCCGGTGCCACTGTCAGTCTTTCAGGCTCTGATAGTTGCTGATATTCTTTATACTTTTGTTTGCTGTTCCCCTCTTCTGTTCCCTCCGAGAGCTGTCATGTCATATCATGTCATGTTATGTCATGTCATGTCTTGTCATGGGGACAGCTTCACAGGGAGTCCAAAGACTGTCTCTGAGGGAGGTTGGCCAGAGACTTCTACACATTATGTCCCCCAAAACCAACCAAACAAAGACCCCCAGGTTTTCTATCCACCCTGAAACTTTGTCTCCCAAACCACTTAGTAGAAACTGACTAGAAGCATGAGCTGTTAGAAGAGGGGCTGGATGGGAATTTTCTTTGTAGGGTGAGATCCCTTCAAACATCATGTAGTGGACCTAGGACAATTTGGGGGTGATCCTCAGTTATGGGGGCCAAATATCAAGCCCCATGCTGCTAGGGTTTTCAGGGTTACTCTTGAAGGGGAGGATTACATGGTACCAGAGATCACAGGGCCTGGCACATACAGACATATCCCTAACCCTGAGTTCTCCCCAGTACCTGATGCAGGTCCAAGTGGCTAGCTCCGTTTGTCCTCTGGAGAGTCTTTATAGAAAATGAAAGTTTGAGGACCCCCAACTTATGGATTCCTCCAGGGATCTGCTACTACTGATGCCCCCCTCGCAAAAAAATGTAAAACAAGACAGTGGGGTCAAGACTCTTGGACACTCAGCTCTTAAGTGTTGATATCTGAAGAGTAGCCCCAGTTTCCGCCAACCTCAACCCCTACCTGCCAGTACCTCATCTCGTATTCTGCCCAGTGAGCACCCAGAGCAGGGGATGTCTGGAAAGCTTTGGGTGGTTGGCAGAAAGCTCTGTGTAAGAATTTGCTTGTCTGGGGTGACAGTGGAATCTCCCAGACAATCACTGGCTTAACACACCATGTACTTATTTCAAGTCAGAAACTTGAGTCATATGGGACTGGAGTGATAGCACTGAGCAGGGAGGGTCTTCACGTGGCATGTGGCTGACCCAATTTCAATTCCTGGCATCCCATAGGGTCCCCTGAGCCAACCAAGAGTATGCATAGACCTAGGAATAAACCCTGAACGCCACTGAGTGTGCCCTTCTCCTAAAAGAAACTTGAATCGTGACGTCACTCAAAGAGGGGCTGGAACTGGTGATATTTAAGAGTTGTTCTTGCAACCCCTAGATTTGGGCCTCTTGTTTTCACAGGACCTGGATGTAAGTCAATGGCCCATAAGTCACCAGCCTTTGAGCAAGTTGTGTCTAGGTGGAGATGAGGGAATGGTGGGGTGAAAGCATTCTGTAAAGGACACAGTATGGGGGCAATAGCAGTCAACATTTATGCACACTCATGCAGCGGAGGGAGGCCTTTGCTCTCTGAGGGTGATTTTCACTGACCCAGATTTCCAGCTGCCTCTGGCAAACAACCCCCCAAGATGCCTTCAAGGGATGTGTCTTCCACAGGAAGCTTTGCTTGGAGGCTATAGAAAGGATGCACTGAACCAGGGTGGAGTCTTAGAGCTCACACAGGCAAGGCTGGTGCCTCTGGAACCACGCACATTTGTTGCTTGTGGTTTCTGAATCGCCTCTAAACTACTCCTGGCTCTGCCTGTCTCAGGGATCACTCCTCCTGGGCTCAGGAGGCCATAGAGCACCCAGAGGTTGAACTCCAGGCAGCTGCATGCCAAGCAAGCATCCTGCCTGCTGTTCTATCAGACATTTAACCATCTGAGCTTCACTCACTCAACTGCATCTGGGGGAGATTACCAGTAGGCTCATTTGCCTAGCTCTACTTTAGAGAGATGCTTCTGGATCTGTGAAAATATAACCACTACATGCTTAAAATAAATAGAAATGTATAACTATGGATGTACACATGTATATATTCATAACTATCACAAACATAATCATACCACATACGTCTTGTTATATTAGAAGTCTACTATCAGAACTACCATTATAAATATATTAGGAAGCTACTATCAATGAATTTATAAATAGGCGATCAATGTATTAAGATAAATTAATCAAGATATGAAGATAATACTTACCTGGCAGGGGCGATACCATGATCACAAAGGTGGTTTCCCCAGGGCAAGGCTCACCCACCCATTGTACTCCGGGTGTGCTGATCCCTGCAATTTCCCCAAATGTGGGAAACTCGACTGCATAATTTGTGGTAGTGGGGGACTGCATGAGCGCTCTCCCCTAAAAAAAAAGATATGAAGATAACTATCTAAGACTATATAAATATCTTAAGATAGAAACATGCTTGTTTCTTTAAATTCATCTTATGCATTTGGAACTGTATAGTAAAAACCAATTTGAATCCAAACTCACAGGTAGGACTAAAGTGAACTTCCAAATAGTGTCTATAATGTATATTTAAGTACAGTTTCATTTCACCCCACAAGGCTTGGAGACAGTGTCATCCCACTGTACTCCCTGCCACCAGGCCTTCCAGCCTCCCCCCTTGGAGCCTTATGGGACCATTTATCTCTAGACATCTGGTAAATGCTCCTTAATTTATGCCTCTCCCAAACATTCATCCAGGATTAAGTTTGAGTCATTTCTAGTTTCCATCCTCTGCGCCCTCTCGTAAGTGTGCTGACTGTTCACAAGTTCTTGTCTTCTCTCGATGAAGGGAGAACAAGCTTTGACTCAGTGAGGTGGGTGCTGACATGACTCTCCAACTGGGTTTCCCGTCCCTAAGCCCAGCGACACAGAAGTCTCAGAAAGAGCCCATGGTCCCAGAGCAAAGATATCTGCTGCCCACCTCATGCCCGAGCCAAGAGTCAGGGCAGGGAATTGGCAGGATTGATGAAATTTCATGTCGGAAATAGCGCGTGATCATTTGTCTGGGATGGAATGTTCTGGCAATTAGGGAATCTGAGTCACATAACAAAAGTCATTAAGCACCTCCTAGTAGTGTGGGGCACAGGAGGGAGAGAATAGGGCAACTGTCAGACCTGGGGTTCAGAATCAGAAACCAGGCAGCATCAGGACCCTCTCTGGCCTTAAAGCTAGCTTTTCCCTATGTCCCTGCCTCCCTCCCTACCTCCCTTCCCACTTCTTCCTTCCTTCCTTCCTTCCTTCCTTCCTTCTTTCCTTCCTTCCTTCCTTCCTTCCTTCCTTCCTACCTTCCTTCCTTCCTTCTTTCCTTCCTTCCCTCCCTCCTTCCTTCCTTCCCTCCTTCCTTCCTTCTTTCCCTCTCTCCTTTCTTTCTTCCTTGCTTCCTTCCTTCCTTCCCTCCCTCCTGATTTTTCCCTCCCTCCTCTCCTTCCTTCTAAAAATTAACTCACCAGATGAACTTTAATGCAAGTATATAATAAATAGCCATAGCAATAATAATGAATAAAGCTTATTCTATGCCAGCCATTATGTTAAATTTATATGAAAGAGAGATCAGAAACCATATGATCAACAGTGCAACTATCACCCCCATTTCAGAGAGGAGGTAAGGACAAGGGAACAAGGGAACAGCTCTGGCTTCATCCATTGAGTGGAATGAGGGATGGTCTTAACACACACACACACACACACACACACACACACACACCTTCACACAAATCAGAGACATCTTGGAGTTATAGGAACTGAGAGCACAGTGACAGGAGATAGACAGCGAAGCCACGGGGATTCAACAAAGCTGTACACAAATTGTAAAGTAATATATAATTTGCATGATAAAATGAGAACTTAAAGACCAATTGAAACAAATATGCTAAGTATCCAATCTATAGTGTATTATCTCAGATTTGTCTGAGACAATGTGTAAAATGGTCTGTGAGCAGTATAACTTGGAAGAATAAAATTTAAAAAAAGTAAAAGAGGGCTGGAGAGATAGCACAGTGATAGGGCTTTTGACTTGCATATGACTGACCTGGGAGGAGCCCGGTTTGATTCCCAGCATCCCATATGGTTCTCCAGCATGCCAGGGATGCTTTCTGAGTGCAAAGCCAGGAGTGACCCCTGAGTGCCATTGGGTGTGACCCAAAAACCAATAAATAAATAGGTAAATAAATGAATAAATAAGGGTTGAAGAAAAGTAGACGAATAAAGGAATAGTGGTCAGAGAGATTGCATGAAGGTAAGCTTTTGCCTTGCATGCAGAAGGTAGGTGGTTTGAATTCCGACATCCCATATGATCCCCCGAGCCTGCCAGGAGCAATTTCTGAGCGTAGAGCCAGGAGGAACCCCTGAGCGCTGCCGGGTGTGATTCAAAAACCAAAAATGAAAAAAAGGGAATAAAAGAATAAAGAATAACTCCTAATGCAGCATTGACTCATGAACACAGAACAGTCAACCTGAACATCTATTTCTTTTCCAAGTAATCCCGAGACATATGAGTTATTCATGAGTTATTCTCTTTTCCCTCACTTGATCTGAAAATATGTGCCATAAAATAGCTCCCTGACAAATATGGTATTACCTAAAAGGAAATAGTTAGGCTTTTTCCTAAAAGAAAAGGGAAAAGAGTAGCCCACAGCAATAAATAAAATGATTCTAAGAAAGAACAACACGGAGTTAATTGTGTGCACATGTACTCATTCATTTTTCTAAGAAAACAGGGTCTTCCAAAACTCATTGAGATGATGTTTATGAGCATTTGCAGTTGATTTTCCCCTGAAATTCCCATCCGGAGAGCTGGGAATTCTTCTTAAAATAATAGCATACAAATGGCCAGTGGATAGAACCCTTGGGTCTTCTTGCCAGAGGTTCTAAGATCGTATCACAGTACACACCCTTTGGGAAAGAGCCAATAATAAATATTTACTAAGTGAATTAATGAGTTCACGGCGATTAGGCAATGCTAGGAAAAACAAGTGCATTTGGAGTCAAAAACGAGGTTCTGTTTCAGCATCCATGTCTGGTTCCTCAGACAAATCCTTCTTTTTAGAGATGTTTCACCGATCGACACAGGCCAGGGGATTCCCCCTAACACACACATACTGGGTGCCCCTTACACACATAGATCTCTTGGGAGCCACTATTTGTTTTTGTTTTTGTTTGTGTTTTGTGATATTCATGCTTACTCCTGACTGTGCTCAGGGAACATAAATGGTGGCACTTGGGGAAAGCATATGTGTTGCTGGGAACGGAACTTGGTTTGGAACTTGGTTCCAAACTTGGAACTTGGTTTGTGCAATGCAAGTGCCTACCCCACTGTGTATCTCTTTAAGTTTTTTGTTTAAATTTTGGGGTCACACTTAGTGATACCCAAAGGTCACTTCTGACTCTGCACTCAGGAATCACTCCTGACAATATACAGGGGACCATATGGGATGCTGGGGGTTGAACCCGGATTAGCCGCATCCAAGGCAAGCACCCTCCCATCTGTGCTATCTCTCCAAACCCTCTCCTTATGGTTTGACTTTGAGTTTTGCCCTTCAGCATTCAACTCTTCCTCCAGGCATGGGGTTCGCCAGGGATGAGAATTTGGGAGGGGCCTCCTGGTACCTGATGCTGACATGTCACCCTTCCTGGAAACGCAGAACTAAAGTTCACATTGCAAAGGTGTTTCAGGTGCTAGCCAGGGGATGCTCTGCAGAGGAACCAAGGATGCAGAGATCTGCCCGAGTCACTGTCCCTGTAACTCTGTCCTTTTACCTCCTCTGCTGAAGTCAGACTTGGCTGTTTACAACTTTTCTGTTGTTCTCTGCCCTTTTGTTCAAGGAAATAGAGGCAGTCTGTTTAGAGGGGGAGACTCTAAACAGAGGGATGTGGGGTGGAGACCAGGAGCCAGTGGAGTCTCCTTTTCTGAGTCCGGGGTAGGTGTGATGGCACACTGTGGTAAATAGAGCTGTCACTGGGGCTTTTCCTCAGACAAGTCCAGTCACATGGGGTGTCTCTTATACTCCTACCTGCAGGATTCTGTGGTTTGGAGTAGACGTGGCTAGTGATTTGCTTCCAGGCTCAGTGCCCCTGAAAGTCCACATCGGTGTGAGCTGAACAGGGAGGGAAGACAGGAAGTGGGCCCCTATTTTCTCCCCAGTGCCCATCAGGCCTTTGAAGCTCATATTGGGCTGTTAGGAATTTAAGGTGCAAGCTGGGCTGGGCTATGGTTGGTGGCATTTAGGAAAAGGACAGCACCCAGGTGTGGCCTGGGCCATGTGTGTCTCTACAGCTCCACCATTGACCCAGAAGCTTCTCTTGGCAGTAGGAGGTTGGTTCCTGGAGTCACCTGCTTTGGGGCACAGGCTCCTCAGGGAAGAATTTTCTCTGAACAAGATCCAGTGAAGGTGGCCTGAATGGGAAGCACCTGCTCCCAGGACCCCAAGTTTCAGTGCATCAATGGGCTGCAAGGTAGCATGGAGGGTTTTATGAGGTGCGGGCTTGGCTGTCCACATGGCCCTCATCATCCGCTTCCTGATCCCATTTCATTTTGAAAATAATAAAACTTGAAAGATAGGATTCTCCCTCTGCAAAGCCTTTACGAGGAGGTGGAAAATATTAGTCAAACATCAGGAAAGAAGACAGCTTTTGGGGTGGTTAGCCAAGTCATCCAGAGGGGCTCCCTTCTAACAGCTGGTGGGACTCAAGGCCTGCCAGATTCATCCCCAGCCTCCCTCACACTGACTCCGTCCTATACTATAAACTTTATGGCCCTCACTCTTCCTGTACCTTTTCCCTCTCATGTGTCTTGTTCTGTGACTTTCTCCCCCTCACTTGTCTGTACTACAACTCTCTCCCCCTCCTTCCTGCTCACACACCACCTCTCCAGTATCTCCTGATCACCCAGTATGTCACCTCGTGGCCAGGCAACCACCTATCCCATCTTGTCCTAGTGAGGCCTGAGAGCCCAACTCCTGAGACCAACCATTGTGTCCTTCCACTCCTTGCTTCCTCCACAAAGCCCTTCCTACTGCCTTAGCATACAAACAGCGCCTCTCCCCTGCACCCTTTTCTTTTCAGAACATATGCAACCTTCTCACTCCATTTTTACAATTGTCGTGTCACACACTGTTCAGCCATGAGCCGATTCATCTGGATTCAGATCAGTAGCCAGGAGTGGCTTGTCTGATGGGTTCCAGGTGATGCTGAAGGGGACATGCCAAAGGTTCATGGCACATAGACTGTGGGTGACATGCATGAATAGTTTTCCTCTCTCCCTGTCATCCAATTAGGTGTCTGCTCTCCCCTGTCTGTGTGGCAGCTCCAGAAACTGGTTAGCAATGCTGGTGGCTCAAAACCTTGGGAATGTCCTCGTTGTCTGGGCAGAGATGGGCAGAGGGTCATGTAGCAGTGGCCGCCTCTCCACTTTCATTCCCAGTATTAGAGATTCCTCCCAGCAGACCTCCTGCCCCCACATTGTTCTGCAGATGAGAGTGTTTTTAACATCCAGACACTTCCACAACGTGACTTGATTCTCCAGGGAGAGCAATTTAGAGAGGGGGGTCCAGCTCACCTACAGAGAGCCCCGCTGAGTATGGCTTATGTGTGTATCATTGGAAAAGGTTGGGCATGTTTACAATGAATGACTGAGGCATGTTGGGGATAGTGGCCAGCTCTCCTGAGTCATTAAACAATAAAGTCTTAGTGGCAGAGGGTCCATTGGTGCAGGGATGAGTTCTGACAGCTGGAGCTGAATTCAGACCCCTTCAAAGGGGGACAATGAGCTCAGCACAGAGCAGGGACAAGGTTTCACCCTCATGGTTGCTGGGCTTCCTTCAAGGAGTGATCTGACAGATTTATGTGCTGGAACTGCTTCTGTTGAGCATGGGTTGAACCTCTGAGGCAGGGGAGGAAAAGCAGCAGCATTTCCAGAGTCATGGTCAGAGGTTGGGGTAGAGGGGACGGCACCCTCAGAGTGGGGAACCCTTGGTTCCTACCACAGGGGTGGCCAACCTCTGAGGAGAGGTCAGACGTTTTCTTCACACGGAGCTGCGCTTGTGGCAGCCAGCATTTAGTGCTGGGGTAGAAAGAGAGGGATGTGGGTTATGGGAGATCTCAAAGATGCTACCCTTTCCTTCCACAAAATACCAGTAGCTATAAGATGTGCTTATCTCTTTAACAATATCGCAAACTACAGTGTCTAAGAAAAATAAATGGAGAGAGAGGAGGGGAGAGGGAGAGGAGAGAGAGAGTGTGTGTGTGTGTCACTGAGCTGCAACGGATGGATGGTGGATGGCGGCCAGCACATCTGCACCTCGACCTCCCGCTGGCCAACTATTCCTATTGTGCCAGAATTTTCTCATGAATAAAATTCTTGGAATTGTATCGAATACAATGAGTCCACATGCAGAGACTCTGGATGAGACTTGATCCAGATGTGCAGGGCACTGTGCTCGGGTGACCAAGGCAGATCTGGGGAGGCCTGCAGGACTGGCCTCATCTTAACCTCAAGATCTGGTCTGAAAGGAACAGGTGGACAAAGGCACACCCTTCCTTTTTGTCCACACCCTCTTCCCCCAGAGCCACCTCATGGTCATCTAGCACATGACCTGTGACCTTTTCAAATTTACATTTTATTCATTCTTCAGTGCTCTATGCACAAAGCATGCGTTGGGTGGCCTTTTCTCTGTCCACACAGCACCCATTAGTAAACTGTTCTCTATCTATAAAACACACATTGGGTGGACTCTTTTTTTT
>PVKC010003372.1:0-39324 GCA_004027635.1 Crocidura indochinensis
TCCCTCTTTCTGTCTCTAACAATAAGAGTTAAAGGAATACAGTAAAATCGGTGTTAGAATGGTAATTGTTATTTGCATAAGCCCAGCAAAATATGGGGGACATGGAAAGGAAAAGCCTTGACCTAAATACAAGGAGACCTTACCCCTTAAGTTTTCTGGCATAAGGCCAATTCTAGGCTTCAGGCATACTAAGCTGTACAACTCAAGTCATTGTCTGTAATGCCAATAGAATTTTTGTTACACAGTAGCTGTTGTTGGTGTCAGGTTTCTGTAGTTAAGGTTCTGGAATCTGTGCATATCTTACATCAAAGTCAGAGTGATGTCGAGCTTCCTCTAGTTTCACCTCACAAGTAGAGGGTAATGCAGATAGTCCTGTCTTGAAAGCAGGTCGTTGTTGTTGTTGTTAAGTCGTTAAGTCTTCTCGGTATTAAGAGAAGTCTCTTTTGTCTCTTTTGAGTAGGTCCATGCCAGAGCAGTGGTAGGGTCTTCCCTGGTAGAGGATTGCTTCCAGGCAGCCATAGTTGTTTCGTAGATGGCATCCCCGGTTCATCTCTGAGTCTGACTTCTTGAAATAATATTTTGGTGACTTCTGAGAGAATAGCCAGGAGTAACCCCTGAGCATCACCGAGTGTGGCCCAAAAACCAAAAAAAAAAAAAAAAATTTTAGATTCACTAATATACAGGCTGAGCATGTCACTTATGTTTTCCCCTATTTGAACTTCCTAAACTATGAAAATTTTTATTTTATGATTGCTACATGCTATACGATATCTAAGATTCATTATTGCATCACAAATATTGTTACTAACTGCAAACCCAGTGAATTATTGCTCTTAGACTTTAAGCCACAGTAAATGTACATACATAAGAAACCACATGAAAATTTTAACATTTGTTAAATAAAAATACTATAAATACAATTTTATTAAATACAAATACAACAAATACAATTTATTAAATAAAAATACAAAAAATACAATATATTTTGGGTGTGGCCCCACAAAATAAACAAGAACAACAAAAGAAAACATAGTGATTGAATATATTTGGAATAAAAGAAACAAATTAAAATTGAACTATTATTTAAATTGAGTTCTTATATCTAAATGATGACTTGGATTAAACTCAAGACTATTAGTAATAGCAATAAAAGTTTATAATTGAATGATGCTTTGTAACTAATCTATTTAATCCTATATATTTACTGACCATAATGAAAGTGCAGATTTGAACCAAAAGGAAAAGGATTCATGCTCATCAGGCTATACACATTTTAATATTTTGGCAATATTATAATTTTTATAATTTTTAATGAGTGTGGAAGACAAAGAGAACTTCTCTGCATTAATGAAGGAAATGGTAGCTGGAACTAATCATTAAAAGATTAATTTAGTAGTATCGATCACAAAAGGGTTGTATCTGTAGTAAGATAACCATTTTTTTTTCCAAATTCTCAAAGTCACAATGCAAAATACATGACTGGAGAAATATGCAAAATATTAAAAGTAAAAATGAAAAGTAGGGGCAACATTTTATCCTTAGGAACAGACAAAGCTGATAAATTCAAATGCTAATATTCTAAACAGATTATGTAGCAGAGGGGAAGGAGGGAGATGTTGGGAGCTTACAATTCTATGTGGTGGGGGATACTGGCATTTTGGAAATATTCCCAACATATCATTTTAGACGTTATAAATTATACTATTAAAACAAATATTAATTAGAGACCAACTTTATCTCAAAGAAGAAATAAGATTTATATTTTTAATTTATTTGTGGAGAACACAGATGAATATAATCAAAGTAAAAGCAGATGTTTCTGTCTAGCCTAAAATAAAACCACTGCAAAATTTTCTCTGGGAAGTAGATCCCCAAGGTGGTGGATGATATTAAAGAGAAGTGCTTTCAGATAAGAAATTCTCTATTATTATAATTCAACATCTTCACCTAGGTTTTGACTACATTGTTATTTGTGGTAGTATTAACAGCTCTTATAGTCTTCTGTCATGATATATGTCTTAATGAGAAGAAAAGAATAAGATTTTTCTGAAAGGTAATATATAGGAGTGTAAAATACAACCTATGAATATTTAGGGGCTGTTAAATTTAACAAGGAGAGAACAAAAGAAACATCAAGCATCCTGCAAGAATGTTTCAAGGTTGTTATAAATGCCACAGTTAGAGGTTAACAAAATGTATTAGTATGTGTTATAAAGATATTTAAAGTTTTAAAAATTTACACACCACTTTTTGTTTTTCTCATAAAGGGAAAAATGAAGGTGATTTAAATTATCATTAAAAGGAAAGCTGTTTATCTCCGATAAATATTTACTACAAATCACTCATTAACTCTGGAAATTATAAGAGACACATATGATTCTTGGAGAGATTTTACAATAAGCAATACATTCTTTGGATTATATAGGAGTTTAAACTTTTAAAATAAAACCAATAAAGTAGGTCTTGAATTGTAGAGAGGCTGAACATATGTAGACAGATGACAGGTTTTATCGGTCTATTTTGGTTAGAATTTAATGTATAAGGATGTTCTGAAAATGGAACACCATTTCCAGTCTATGCCCAATGTGGATTAACAAATTAATCATGATAATTGATCAATGGCTCTTGGTAACTCTAGATGGTCAAGGTGAAGCTTATTGCAGTGACTGAAAATAGAACATGTTGAATTATAGTGCTACTTTTAACCTGGAAATGACATTTCAGTTTTTGCCAACAATTCATTCACAAAATTGGATGGATGCTACATGATTATAGGATACAAAATTTGTTTTATCTTATTCTTTACTGGATTAAGAATTATTAAACATTTTAGAAAACCTTTAATGAAACAACAGTGGATAATAGAAACTTAATTACAAGAAATGCAAGTAAACATCCTGTCTTCAAAATTTTATTTTTAATTAATTAATTTTTTTTTTTTTTTGGTTTTTGGGTCACTCCCGGCAGTGCTCAGGGGTTACTCCTGGCTCCATGCTCAGAAATTGCTCCTGGCACGCACGGGGGACCATATGGGGCACCGGGATTCGAACAGATGACCTTTTGCATGAAAGGCAAATGCCTTACCTCAATGCTATCTCCCGGGCCCCCTGTCTTCAAAATTTTATACTTTCCTATTTTTAATTTACAGATGCTCAAATGCTTAATGTTTAATGTTGTTCATGATTTTTTGATACAAGTTTTTATTTTTGTTATGAATCTTTATTTAAGCACTATGAGTACAAGCATGCTTGTAGTTGGGTTAACATTGTATGTTTGTGATGCTCAGGAATTGAATCACTCTTGTAGTACAAAGCCACTGAACAAGGCAATCACTGTTATACAATCTTTCTGTTCCTTCAGTTTAATCTTTAAGTTCATGAGAGACTAGAATAAATGGGCATTATCAAATAAGCTACAGAATCAAGTGCTGATTGTAATACAGAATAAAAATGAATCTCATTCACATTTTAGAAATATAAATTGATTCAGTTTCTATAGGAAATATTATAGACGTTTTTAAATAAAATGTATAAATAGAGCTGCCCTCTGACCTAGCAATACCACTCAGATTTCTATATCAAGAACACATTTCAAAAAGATATGGGCACACTTATGTACATGTCAGCCCTATTTATGACAGACAAGCCATAAACAGAACCTTAGTGTGCAAGGCAGATTATTAGACACATGTATCTAGTGATACAACAAAATACTACTAAAGATTAGGAAAATATGGTATTTTGGCATTTAATAAAACATGGTGTAAATAAAGTGAACATGCTATGAGTAATAAAAAGGAAAAAACCCGTGATCGAACATTTATATGGCATATAAAAAATAGTACAATGGAATAGACAAAGAAACCATTCGATTCTGAGAACAAAATTCATATTACCAAGGAGGTATGGCTTATGGGAAAGATAATTTTTAAATACATTTTAATTGAATCACTGTGAGATACAGTTACAAAGTAGATTATGATTGAAATTCAGCCATGCAATATTGAACAGTCATCCCTTCACCAGTGCAAAATTTCTTTGCGGACTTTGGGGACCATGTGAGATGCCTGAAGATGGAACTGCAGTCTGTCTTAGATCAGCACCTGTAAGGCAAAAATATATTATTATACTCTGACCAACACAAGACATGGAAATGATGAAAATTAAAACTCTTAAATAATCTTGAGAAATTCCAATTGTCTAAAAATAGATGGATGCTGAAGAATTGGTCATAGAATGTAACAATTATAAAAGGTAGATCTTAAGATTAGTGACTACTGAAGAGAGAATAAATGTAAAGTCATTCTATAGGTATTTAGTTGAAATTCTTTAAACCTTATAATTAATGATGTAATTTTTACTAGTGTAGTAAATATAAACTGTTATGAGTTATAAATTTGTAGTGATTTCAGAAGAATATTACATGATCAAGCGAATCTATGCACCAAGTTAAACTATTTTACACATTTTCTAACAGTGCATACATTTTAAATTACAATCTTTATAATGATGTTCTTATGTTATATAACACAAATTATTAAATGTTTATTGTGCTATATTAAATATATAAAAAACTTAAATGCCATCACTAGATAAATAAAAATAATTGTAATATATTAAGTGAAGAAACTTTAAGTGACTATACATATTAATAAAACTATATATAAAATGGTATGAGGTCTCCTGGAAGTTGCCTGAAGTCCTCAGTATTTTCCATTCCTTTCCTGAAATGGAAGGGTCTACAGCAGGGACATCACTCAAGAAACAGGAGAAAAGGCTTAAGGGCCAGGAAGGAGATAAAACAGCCTTTTAAATCTTACTGAGCCAGCTTTTCCTTTTACCCTTGTACTTCTCAGTCCCTTTTATTACTCAAAGTTAACAGGTAATTTACCTGAAAGATGGTTTTGAAGTAGTTAAGTGTACTTATGTTAATTAAACTTAGGTTGTTCCTTAATCAAGCCTGATTGGGCTTTACAACTCAAAAAAAAAAAATGATGCTAGGAGGTAAAAGGGAATGAGGGTGTGATCTAGGTATTAAATAAAGACATCTACAATACTGTATACTATTAATAAATTATCCAGCCTATAAAATTGATATATTTCTGTTTGACTCTTATCTTGATTAAGAAATATATCAAATGTATAGCTATTATTAATAAATTTGAATGTATAGATATTTAATTTTGTAAGTAGAGAAATCAAAATAAAACAGATATCTTTATTGACTGTTTAAACTGAAGGTCTAAGACTAGTGGAATAAATATTATTCAAATAATTTAAGTGCTGGACTATAGAATATATATTAATTTTAATGTTTCAAATTCAAGTTATAGATTTTTTTGTTAATGGTTAAATAAATCTAGAAATACAACTATGATAATAATCTTCATTTTGTTCTGTTCGATGCTAATTACTTATTATAAACCAGTTTGGAACATGTGAAATTGTTTAAATACAATGAAAAAATATAAACGCTATCATATATCAGAAATGTAAAGAATCTTAATTTTTTAAAAATTGGAAATATTTAGTAGTTTGTTTTAACTATTTGCTTGATACAATATTTAAGAATACTAAAAATGTTTTCTCCAAAACAAGAGTCTGGAATTTCAAGGTATTTAAAGATTTAGACCTCTATGTAGGAATATTTAACTCCTAATTCTATAAATGTGATTTTGACCTAAGGGAATGCTTTATTGCATAAAATAAAAATGTTCAACTAATATCACATTTTCAAGAAATAGTAGAAATGATTAATACTTCTTCCAAGATTGGCTTCCTCATTTGCTGCCAGATACTTCTAATGATAAAATATAGGACACAATAGTTGAGAAAGAAGAAATATGATATATAGTATCTCAATCTGAAAATTAAAATATAAAACATGCAATTGTAAGTTTGAAACTGAGATGGAATATGATTGGGAAATTCCCTTTATAATACATTAGTAGATTCAAGGAGGACATTGTTTCAATTGCAATGTGTAACATATAAAAGAGTTAAAAGATTTTAGATAAGAAAATTTCAAGCATGATAATGTTAAATGTATTTTAAAAGAACTAATTCTTTTAGTATATATGTATATATATATGCATTTATCACAAGATAGTGAGGATAGGTCACAAATTCAAGTATGCACAATTTGCTGAACTATGTTAGATAAGAGGCTGGAAAGATGGAACTATTAGTGTGTGCTTCTGTTGCTCAGAGCTGACCCAGGTTGAATCCCCAACAAACTTTATTTGACCCCCTGAGCTCGCCCAGGTATTATTCTTATCCCTATATACACATCCATGTGTAAGCCCTGAGAATTACTAGATGTAATTCCAAAACCAAAGGAACAAAATTATATATCAGACAATACTTTGGGATCTGAAATATTTTCAATATATTCTCTAACAAAGTGTCATAGGATCTGTCAGTACTTATGTGACAAAAAGAATTTTAAAAATCAAAATTGTTGGGGGCTGGAGAGGTAGCGCAGGGCATAAGCCATCTGCCTTGTGTGTGCTATCCTAGGAAAACGACAGCTCAATCCCCACCGCCCCATAAGGTCCACCAAGCCAGGAGCGATTTCTGATTGCATAGCCAGGAGTAACCCCTGAGCATCTTCGGGTGTGGCCCCAACCTCCCCCCAAAATCAAAATTGTTACCATGACTATAACTGACATTTTAAAATATTAAAATTAAGTAAATCTTATATTAAAACATTTCTTTACTAATTTTGCATTCCTTTTAATCTTTTTATCAAAATATTTTAGAGGTCAAAATTATTGAATCATTAATATTTTATTTCTAAAAATAAAACATAATGCAGCTTGTAAAACTAAAACATATTTGTATCACTTTGTTTTGAAGGTCACAACTAGAGGTTTTTTTAATATAATTTTTATTTTAATCATATTGGCTTACATATTGTTGACAATCATATTTTAGGTACAAATTAACATAAAATCAGGGGAACTCCCATCACCAAATAGTCCTCCCTCCACCTTCATTCCCGTCCTACTTCCCATATCCTCTTCCCTGTCCCCTGGGGTTGCTAAAGTAAGTGGTCCCCTCTGTGCCTAGCTTTCTACTTAGTGGTCTTATACCTGTTTGGTCTTGGCTACCCCTTTTATCCCCCCTAATTGGGAGGCGGGAATAGTTAGTTCAAGTTATGTGGATTTGTTTGAAAAAGAAAAAAATTAATAACCTGGAGAGAAAGAAAAAATAGAAGAGAAAGAAAAAAACGGATAAAAATAAATAAATAAATAAATAAATAAATAAATAAATAAATAAATGGATCAAATACTCCGGGAATGGGTGGAGTCCTTCTAGAAGCTTTCATTTTTGGTTTGAGAAACGGAGGGGGAAATGAAGGTGGCATAGGACAACCATACATAAAGAATCGTCAAATGAAATATCCAATGGCATTCCAAAAAAAAAAAAAAATACCGTATAAAGACCATGGTATTGAGATAGAAATGTGGCAATACACATAAGAAAAGAAGAAAATAAATAAATATAAACGGAGACATCCACTTCAATAACCAAACCACAATAATGAGATCATTATAGATAAGTAAATAATGATAATAAAAAAAGATTGTTTTGTGTCTGTGTTTTTTTTTTTTTTTCCCTCCTGCAGATGCACAGTAACTATTGGGGTCATTCTGTGCCTGCCAGGAGCAATTTCTGAGCATGGAGCCAGGAGTAACCCCTGAGCACTGCCGGGTGTGACCCAAAAACAAAACAAAACAAAACAAAACAAAAAAAAAAAAAGAAAAAAAGAAAAGGAATTTCCTTTGCCTAAGAGATACAGGGTTTCTCCACCCTTGCCATATATTGTCACGGGATTGACTATAGACACCTTTCAGGTTCATTTACTCTCCCCTTGGTGCTTTTTGTATGGGAGATTTCTGCTGTATCTGGGTGATAAAATCAGACCTCTGTATCTGGAGGTCTTGGCATCTACACGAGTCAAGGAGTTGAACTTCTGATTTTGTTTTCCTGTGTGGTTCTAGAAGTTCTGTTCCCTTAGTGTCGTTTTAATCCGTCTTCTCTGATTGGCAGACCTGGTCTTTGTGCTGGTCCTAGGGAGGGGCCTGGGATAGCGACTTTTGTTATGTTTCCAGAAATTCCCTTCTGTTGCAGTAGTCTCAGACATACCTCTGGAGCTAGGGGATCATGGTTGTTATGTAGGTCAGAGCTCCCGCCCTAGACTAGGGCTTTTTTATTGGTCCCAGTATACATACAGTCTGACCATGGTTCTGTCAACCAGTCATCTGTAAATCACGACCTTGTTTATGGATAGACCAAAGGGTAACAAACAAGTCTTCTGATTTTGTCTTATTGTTAGCTGGTGAAGTAGGATAACTTGCTCTTAGGTTGAGTTGTTCCCATTTTCCTCATTGTCAGGGTATTTCATAATAGGGCTGGCACTTGTTGGTGTCTGAGTACTATTAGGGATGTCCCAGTTAGGATTTGTTTTCTGTGGTTGTTGTGATGAAGTATGTCGTTTCTATATCTGTGATCCAGGGTTTTTAAGGATTGCTCTCCTCTACTTTATTAAAGAATCATTCCTGATGGTAGTCAGGGAACAACGGGTGCTGCCATGGACCAAAATGGTTTTGTCTCATTAACTTCTGTACCATTTCTGTAACCCTTGAAATATGTTTTAGGAAAAGAATATAAGAATTGTGTTTGAATGTAGGTTCAGATAATATGCCAATAGCTTTCTATATTCATTGACTTCTTTTTACTTATACTTTTCACTATTTATTTGACTATTTTTAAATCAGCAGTTTAGTCTTTAGTACCTATTGAGAAATAAAATGAACTGTATAATTCCTAAATCTGAAAAAAAATTGGCTTTTGAAAGAGCACTTATTTCTCCCATTTTATTCTCAATTGACATAGAAATTCTTGATTAATAGTTTCAGATAAAAAGCAAGAATAAATCATATGTGAGATTAGGGAAATAAAATTGTATCTCTTGTTCACATACATATATGGTAGGTAGGAAGAAAATCATTTGGGGAATTATAAGAAATTCTGTACTGGTTCTTTTCATTCTAATTATCTCAACTGTGTTTTATAGAGTTCAATATAATCATGATATAGAAATTTATTTGCTTTGTATATGGTAACCACACATCCTAGAAGTGTTGAGAGTTTATTTGATCACGACTGTACACAGAGATCACCCAGTTATAACTGCGAAATAAAAGTGGGATTAAATTAATGTCCACCACATACTAAGCAAGGACCATCACATGCTGTACTATCTCTCTATAGAAGACTAGAAAGTTGTATTTGAAAGTGTTATTATAACTAAAGTTTTAATTTAATCTATGACTTATAATATGAATGACATGAGGTAAAAATAGCAAAAATTTTGAGAAACTAACATTTAGTTCAGTATGTTATTAGAAACATTTCAAATACTTAGATCTCCATACATTACATATTGCAAATTAAATTTTCTTCTGAAATATAATCTAATAAAATAAAAAATTGTCCAATTTCATCACTTCAGTTATGATTTGTATGCATACAAATACAAATTAAATTGTATAAGTAATGAGGAGTGTAATATCTCACTAAAAGATATATTCACTTGTTCTCTAGAAGATATTTAGGAGCTAAATAATTTTAAATAACATTTATATTTAATTAAATGTGAAGAAATTTTTGGGTTTTTTTTTTATGTTTTTTTGTTTTGTTTTGTGTTGCTCAGGGCTCAATTCTGGGTCTGTAATTAGGGATCATTCCTATCATGCCTCAAATAGTCTGAGTGCCAGGGATCTATACCAGACCTGCAAATTGCCTTACAAGCAGTAGCAAATTGAAATATTTATGATAGTGATGTCACTTCAATTTTGGAAAGTAATAAAAAATTAATCACCAATGTAGTTTAATTTACAATTAATTAATGCTATAAATTATAGGTAGTATTTATGAGTAACTAATGAACACTAATGAAATTCTGCATATTTCAATTTTGACTATTCATAAATAAATTAATTAATGCACTATAGTGCTCTAATGATAAGTTATACATCAAATTTAGAATGTAATATTTTAATAAGTTATATTAATTAAAATAGATTAGATATAGGACATATTACAACATACAAATTGAGGACTCACATTTATTACTGATCTTAAATAAATATAATTAGAAATTTAATTCAATTTCAGTTCACATATACTATGCAATTGTAAAATATAGTACTAATTTTGTTAAAAATTGCGTTGTTATTATTACATGATTTTTATCAATTATTATTATTATGGTTGAATATTTGTATATACTTAGATATTTTCAATCATGTTTTTCAATCCTATGATGATTCTATGAGGGATGGTTATCCTGATATATCTTCATATATAATTTTCTTACATTTATTGAGGATTTTGTGCATCTATGCTAATTAAATATTGAAATTTGTAGCATTTCTTTTTGTGCGCATTGACTTGTTCTAATCTTTGAATTAGAATAATATAGATATTCTGTAATGTAATTGAAAGTGTTCCTTCCTCTTCAGATTTTTGGATGCATTTGAGAAAAAAAAATTTTCTTTTGAGTCTTTTGTAGAATCTACAGGTGAAGTTACTATGTCTAGGGAATACTTCCTAGGAAAAACATTATTTCCAGGTTACAAAGTTTGCTTCAACCTCCCCATATAAGGAAATCGTCTGCACATTTGTTGAACATAAAAACTATTCTGCCACCCTGTGTCTTTGGTTTATGAGCCATTGTTTCTCTAAACATATATATTAAGAACAGTTAGCACATCAATGAATAGCAAAGGGTGGAATATTTACATAGTTGTTGCCATAGAATGATGCACAGTCAGAAAATAATTTGAAGTAGATTTAGATTTTTTAAAAATATTAAAACTTTCATAATTTACAATTAATTACAGTTAAATTTTGGATATAATAGCTCTTCACCAAACCCCGGACCAGTATTAATATCTCTCCACCATTGTTCCCATTTATTAAGTTTAATTGTAGTACTTTAAACTTCATGTTTCCAATATTATTTGATTTGCTAGTTTAGTTATTTAGCTAAACTGCTTCTCCACACTCTATTATTTTAACAAAAACATCTAGAAATTTTGAAATAGAAGGAAATACCTTAAATAAGACAACCTCAAATCTAATAATGTAGAAGTCCAGCCTAGAAGAAAAAAAATCAAGAAAAAGATGTAGAATGAATACAAGTTATAAAATAAATTACTATAGTTATTTGTAGATTATATGTTTATATGAAGAAAAATACTACAAGAATGGGGCCGGCAAATAACTAGGTCAGTTATTTACTTGAAGCAGAATAAATGCACATGAATGCTTTTGTTTTTATTTCTCCCTTTTGTATAGAGGCCAGAACTACAATACTCAGGTTTGCACTTGGCCAGTGCTCACAAGATTATAGGTAGTTCCAGAGATTATGCCTAGATTAACCACATACAAGGCAAGCCTTTTTTGCCCTAGCACTATAACTCCAGTCCCTAAGTATGTTTAGTTTCTATTCCCAAATAAAAGTAATTGCTTTAAAATAAAAATATATATGAAGTAAATGTTATATCAAAGTAAAATACCCGTGAAATATTACTATGCTTTTTATACCTAGATATATATGTATATATATATATATATGTATATATATTAGGTTCAGAGCTATCATATATTTTGAAGAAAAATAGTGACATATTATAAATATAATTTACATATAAAATATAAGAGATATAATAGGAGACTTATCATAAAGTTACATAAATATTACTTTAAAAGACTTTTTCAACTTGATTACATTTAAATAGGTCATTCAAAATTATTGATATTTAAATATCATTCTTAACAGTTAATAAATGTATTCGGTTAAATGGATATTTGATAGTTTGTTTCTAAAGTACAACAGAATTACTATTGTTATGGAAGATTCAGCTGATAATTTTTTTTCTGGAAAAATTAGTACTTACCAATCCATTTGAAAAGTAAAAGTTTTACTTTGAAACTTTGTTCATTCAAGCATAACAAGATAAAAAATGTTATTATAAAGGAACTTAACATGTATAGTTTTAAAAATTGTAGTACCTTATGCTTTTTATTTTTTATATTTGACATTATTCTCTACTTAAAGATAATACTGATTTTAAACATTCTACAGTGCAAAAGCTCCCCATACATTAGTAATTAGCTGTAATAATGAACCAATGATAATGTAGCATCTGTCTCTTTATGGCACCAATTAAGTGACTTTAACTTTTGGCTAGTTTTATTATTCATTAAGGATAATTTCTGAAACACTTTATAATCAAGACTCTCCTAAGAAAATGTATGGGGAATTGAAATCATGGATGTAACTTTTTTCTGTGTGTGTAATAATTGGTATTCAACTTTATCACTAATTGTTTTACATCTTTATTTTATCTTAAGTCTAATCATATAGACTATCATTGCTGAGTGTAAGATTTATCATTTGTAGTTTCAATCTAGAGTTATTAGAAAATCTATCTGTACATTTATGCAATGGCAACATATGTCAAGAGATAAACAAAACTATAGTAATTTATATAAGTACTCTAATTTGTACAGAAATATTAACTTAGCCTGGACTGCTATAAAAATATCATAGATAAGATCTTTTCACAAAATAATTTTCTTTCTGGAAACTCTAAAGTCTAAGAACATTCTGCTCAAGGTTTTCCAGGGTTTTCTTTTATCTTTGTAGGCAATGTCTCCTCCATTATAAAATATAAAGGCCAGAGCTATATCATAAATGGGTAGAGTGTTTGCCTTGCATGCATCCAACCCAAATTTGATCCCTGCAATCTCCCATGGCAACCAGGAGAGATTCCTGATTAAAGAGCGAGGAATAATCTCAGTACTTATGTGTGTGGCCCTTAAACCAAAACCAAATATATATATATATATATATATATATATATAAACACATATATACAGATATATTTTAGAGAGATTCTCCACCATAACGTTGACATACATTAAAATTATCATTTTTAAAATTTTATATACTTTAAAACTATAATTTTTAAAGTTCATATATTTTTATTTTTTTTGATGTACTAAAAATTTTAGTACTGTGGCTTTTACTTCATGTGCAAATATGATTCCAACATCATATTCAACTAGTGTACCTTCTGTCCAACAGTGCACAAAAGGTCTTAAAACTATCATTTTAGCAATGGCATTAATTTACGCATGTCTAAACAAAAGCATGCATCTAATTCAGATAGGAAAATAAAATCAACATTAAAAAACAGTTACTAGAAAATAATAAAAAATGTAATATTTTATAAACATGTTTATTTAAGGACTATATATTAAACTTCTATAATTACTTCTTAATTTCTATATATGTTCAAATATTTTATTCTGAAAATCCAATGGAATAAAATATTCTCTAAATCTAGATATTACAATCCTTGTATATTAACATAAAATAAGTATATGATAAATAGTATACTTGAATTCAAATGAAAGTTAGACCCAAAAATCAACTATATAAGTCTCATACTTACAGATAAAAGTATAATATCAAATGCATGAATTGTATTTCACCAATAAAATAATAAAATGAAAAAGAAATTGAAGATTGCTCAAAAAACTGAGAATTGAGTTTCCAAATGATCCAGCTCTACCACTTTTAGGGAAATACCCTAGGAACACAAAATATACAATTCAAAATATCCCTTCCTCATATCTATATTAATTACAGTGCTATTTACAATACCCAGACTCTGGAAACAATCAAGATGGCCTTCAACAGAGGAATGGCTAAAGAATCTATGGAAATATACTCTATGGGATATTTTGCAGCCATCAGGAGAGATGAAGTAATGAAATTTCCTATACATGGATGTACATGGAATCTATTATGCTGAGTGAAATGACAGAGGTTGCGAGATAGTCTCACTCATCTATATGTTATTTTTTTTGAAGTAAAGACATTTTTGTAATAATCTCAAAGACAATAGATTTATCGGCTGGAAGGACGGGCTCACAATAGGAAACTCACCACAAAGAGTGGTGAATGCTCTTAGAGAAATAACTTCAGGGGCCGGGCGGTGGCGCTAAAGGTAAGGTGCCTGCCTTGCCTTGTGCTAATCTAGGTCGGACCGCGGTTCGATCCCCCGGTTCCCCATATGGTCCCCCGTGCCTGCCAGGAGTGACTTCTGAGCGAATAGCCAGGAATAACCCTTGAGCGTCACTGGGTGTGACCCAAAAACAAAACAAAAAAAAAACAAAAAAAAACAAAAAAAAACAAAGAAAAAAAAAAGAGAAACAACTTCGCTAACAACTAGCATGGCAATGTTAATGAATTAGAGAAGTAGAATGCCTGTCTTGAATACAGGCAGGAGTGGCGGAGGAGGGAGGGAGGCATTGGTGGTGGGGATGTTTCATTGGTGAATGACAATGTTATGTCTATGACTGAAACCCAACTACTTTCATGTTTGCAATTATGGTTCTTAAATAAATATTTTATAAAAAGTAATAATAATAATAAGAATAAGAATAAAATACATAAGAGTAAGATCAGAGACAGCTAACAGAGATATCTTTTCCTACAACTTACAAAATCAAGACAATGAACATGAGTGAATAGATAAGTATGAAAGAGAGTGAGTGTGATATGAAGGTGAAGGAGAAGAAACAGGTGACAGATCGCTATATATCATATTTTGTGAGCAAAATAAATATTTATCTACATAAAGATAAGTATAATTCACAATTTAGAAATATATTATTTACATGTGTTTTAATACATGTAATACTATGTTTTGTTCAAACAAGATGCAGTTAAAAATTGTCATGATTTTGGGGCCGGTGAGGTAAGGTGTCTGCCTTGCAAGCGCTAGCCAAAGAAGGACCGCGGTTCGATCCCCAGGCGTCCTATATGGTACCCCCAAGCCAGGGTCAATTTCTGAGCGCTTAGCCAGGAGTAACCCCTGATCATCAAATGGATGTGGTTTGAAAAACCAAAAAAAAAAAAAATGTCATGTTTTCAACATTGAATAGAAACTAAAACTTGTGCATAGAAGTCACAGAATAATTAATGAAGTGTGGTTTATCATAAAAATAAATCATGTAGTATTTTATATTATGTGGAGTATAATATAAAGATTTTTTTTTTTGTTTTCTTTTTTTTTGGGTCACACCCGGCAGTGCTCAGGGATTACTCCTGGATCCAGCTCAGATATTGCTCCTGGCAGGCACGGGGGACCATATGGGGCACCGGGATTCGAACTGATGACCTTTTGCATGAAAGGCAAACGCCTTACCTCCATGCTATTTCCTGGGCCCCATAATATAAAGATTTTAAAATGCATTCTTTTTTGGGGGGAGTTGGTTTTTTTTGAGCCACACAAGGTGACGCTCAGGGGTTACTCCTTGCTATGTGCTCAGAAATCATTCCTGACTTGGGGGACCATATGGGATGCTGGGGATCGAACCACAGTCTATCCTAGGTCATGCGTGCATGGCAAATGCCCTGCTGTTTGTGCCACTGCTACTTCCCCAAATTTTAAAATGTAAATGATAATTTAATTTTAAAAATATAGTCAAATATTTAAGTATTAACCAGGTATTAATGTCTTCAGATTATATTCACTTTTGTAGTTCCAACTATAACACAAATAGCTTAAACAAAAGGTTTTTTGTTTTTTGTTTTTGTTTTTTTGGTTTTCGGCCACACCCGTTTGATACTCAGGGGTTACTCCTGGCTAAGTGCTCAGAAATTGCCCCTGTATTGGTTAGAAATCAATGCTACTCAATTCAGTCTCACTCTGAATTTATCTCCATTTGCCCTGAATAATTGTAGAAAAAAACTCAAATCACTGAAACTATAAATTTCAGAAAGTCAAATAATTTAGAGTAATAGAGAAAAGTGGATTATATTTACTTTCGGCAATAAGATGACATTGGCATTATATATTTGAAATACCAAAGATAGAAAATCTCATAAACATTATGTAATTTATTTATGAGCTGGGTATTCAGATGAAGTGATGTACATTTTTATGGTGGTACAGTGTACACTTCTTGCATTTATTATAGGTGTACAACAGTGACTCAACATGTGTGTATATCGTGATATAATTGTAACCATAAGTCTAATAATAAATTGCTTCTTTGTTGATATTGTCTTTGTTAATAGACAGACACACCCAGTAATGAACAGGTATTACACCAGACACTATCATCAGGGATCATTCCATCAGTCCTAGCGGTGCTCAGGAAATTATAGGTGGTATCAAGAATTGAACAGTAATACACAATGAGACAAATGCCTTTAATCCTTTATTATGTTTCTATTCTTTCAAATACAATTTTAGTACTTTTTGGCATAAAGGAGGTAGAGAAGTTCACATATTGGTTATTCCTCTTTATATTCATTTGTACATATTTCTGAATAAGTTATTATACTCTAGTTTGATATTCACAATTAGAAAACAATTGATTCCATAAATTTGACAAGTTCTATATGTATTATCCTAAACTGTTAAATAGAATTTCTTAGGAAATGAAAATTTTCTCTATTAATTTATCTAATAAAATAACCACTAGCCATATGTAACAACTACAAATGACTAGTAAAATTTCTTTTTTAATTAAATTTAGAAGTCCAGTGTGCTATCCATTGTGCAACAGAGCCAGGCTATCATTTAATTAAATTTCAATTTTTGCATTGGCTAAGTGGTTATCAGGCAGAGCAGACCTTAACATTTTTATACAATTAAACTAGTAGCCATGCTTGTTACTTTTAGTTCAATATTGAAGGTGGGAAAATGATGCACCTCTGATATTTGTTTCTTTAAGATGTGCATTTTCTCAAAATACTTTTCACACTAAGAATAACCACAAAACTCAGATACAATGATAGCTAAGTCAAGTAGAACAATTATAATAAGAAAATTTAAGATCAAACATAGCTTGCAGGAAAAATGTACACAAATGTACCTTTTTTATGCTGATTCAACCATTGATTCTTGGATATAATAAAAATGAAGAAAGCTAAAAGAATTTGTTGCTCTCTTTTTCTCTTTCTCTTTGTCTAATAAGGATACAGAATAGGGCATTCAGTGTGTACATGTAGACTAAGTTGAAAGAAAATGATCACCTTAGGAAAGGTACTCTATTTAAATTTTTTGTAAATCTTAAGTCAAATATTAGCATATAAACCTTTTAGATATAAAGAACAATACTAAATAAAACAGCTTGTTAGTTCAGTATATATATGCATATATACATTCACATATATATATGTGTTGTGTGTATATGTATGTATAATTTCAGAAAATGTTTCATAAATTACATCCAAAAGTCATCTCAAATGAAAGGAAGAAAAGAAGACAGGTGCATATTTCAATTATCTTTTAGTACCAAACATACTAAAAGTGTTTGATATTTTGGATAAGGAACTGCCAACACAGAAGGAACAACATGAAACCTGTAGCCCCAAATAATGTTTCATCCAGAAATTTCTACACCATGCTGGTATAAAAGGCATGTTATCTCTATATTATGTTGCTTCTATAGTAAAACCTTATGGGGTACTCATTGAGGACAGGTGAAAATCATCAACCACTCAATTATCATAAAATATGCTGACAAGTCTATGAACCATTACAATTTTCTTCATACCTGTATGACTTAAACAAATAGAAAAAGCCTGGGGCCTGGGAGGTAGCATGGAGATAAGGTTTTTGCCCTTCATGCAAAAGGTCATCGGTTCGAACCCCGGTGCCCCATATGGTCCCCCGTGCATGCCAGGAGCAATTTCTGAGCATGGAGCCAGGAGTAACCCCTGAGCACTGCCGGGTGTGACCCAAAAACAAAACAAAAAAAAAAAATAGGAAAAGCCTATCTCTTCACCAGTTGTCAATAACAACAAAAATTTAGATCAAATTTCAATTAAAAAAAAAAAACAGCCTTTGCTCAAAATCTGCAATCTATATTTAAAACATGCTTGGGGAAAAAAATGTTGAGCCAAGACTTTATTAGTCAGAATTTAGAATCCTAAAATGGAACAGAAGCTCAATTGTGCTCAAACCCAGACATCTTGGCAAGGTAGAGTATTATAACTCAGGTTTATTCTCCTTCCTCTAGGATTTCAAAATAATATAGTAAATATCAGAGGTCTTTGAAACACAACAGGCAAAGGGAGCCATAATCATTTATACCTATTTTCTGGAGAATTTCCTGCATGCACATAAAGAAAGAGCCAATTTGAACCAGTGGACACAAATAGATGCAATTATTGAAATAACAAGGCAGCTAAATTTTATAGAAGTTAATGAGAAGTAGAGCTGTACACTGAGAAATCCAACATCTTCAGTTTTCAGTTGCTATTCATTAACCTTTATCTTAATATGCATGTAAGACTTCTGGAGTCTTGATTAGAACTACTCAATTTAGAAGAAAAATTTCCATGCATACATACTGAACTTTACATGTTGCATTACCTTAGTTAGACAGCAACATTTCATGAGTCATAGATCAAAATTTTAAGCAAACTAGGTACTAGAAATAAAAACTGAAATAAATATATTAAGTGATTGTACCTGAATAATGAATATAATGTTCAAATGCAAGCTAAGAACTAAAACTTATTTATATCTTGCAGTCAAGGCCTTTCAAGCTAAATCAATGGCCTACTTTTGCTTCTTCAATAAAATGTATAATAGTAATTGATGTGCAGCATGCTTGTAATTTCCCCATCTCATACATGCCAAAAGAAATTAAATTGATTGAATAGAACTAAATGCAAAGAACTTCATTCCAAATGACCCCTTGTAGCTTCATTTCTATGAGTTACTTTGTCAAGGACTAGATGTTTCCTTGGTGTTTGAATTGCTTGCACTGTTCACATGATCCATATATACACTAATAATTGGATATTTGAAAATTCAAATGCTGTAACTTTAAATGTTAAGTACTTGAATTGGAAAATATTCAAAATCTTGTCTTGAAATGTTAATGATTTACTGGAGTTTTATGTTGCATCCTAAAAATAAGATATCACCCTGATATGATTTCTTTGAGAGTAAAAGAACTATCCAACAAAAACTGGGGCGGTGCTGTCACTTTACTTAAAAGCAATGGTCCAACATGTCCTAGACTCCTGAAAATGCCCACTATATTACATTTATCTGATATATTCATGGTATTTATTTAAGCTCAAAACTTGATCTTATTAATATAGAGATACTAGAATATATTAGGAAACAAGTTTTTCTAACTTAACCAAGTTAAAAGCCAATGATTTAAACATAAATTATATTGCCATGTAAAATAACCACACCACTTAAGTAGCTATGTAGTACGATATGACAGTTATTAAAATTATATTGAAGCTTAATAGTAATGTATTATTCTATTTTTATACTATTGATAGATGGCATGTTGAGTATTTAAAAGAACACATTCATCCAATCAATAGCTGCATGCCATGTCTATTGATTTATTGTAGTGAAGACATCACATCCCACAGAGTAGAGTAGTAAGGACAGGACCTTGTTGTATTTTTAGCGAACACCATCATTTACCTCATTTCACAGAGAACAGAGAGGTGAAACAGAGGAATATATTTCTGCGGAAAGAATTGATATTCTTAAACTGCCCAGTGGATATTGTCATTAAGAGTTGATGGTGAGCTAGAAGAGATGTTGTTACAGTGCTTGCTTTGCAGATTTATAATGCAAATAATCCACATCAATAATAGAGGTTAGGTGGTAGTACTTACTGAAAGGAAGTCATGTGAATGGATGTACTATTATGAACAGATGTCAGTTATGAAGTGTTGACCTATAGAAAATAATAGAATTAGATAAAATAATGTGGAATAACACAGCTTACAAGAAATAATTGGCCATAAGGTTTCTTTATATATAAATAATGAGAAAAATACAGAATATATATAAAGGAGACTGTATCCCAAATACAGGGTCACCAATGCTTATCTCTATTTTCCAAATTGACAAAATATTAGCCAGTAGTTTTACCTTTTCTAAAAAGAAGAATATATATCTATAAGCAATATGTTGGAATACTATAGAATATGAACAATAATTCCTTTATTGCTTCAAGAATTAACAAAGTTTCACTAAGAGATAAATAGCAGGGATAAATTATAAGTACAGTATACACAGTCCAATGCTACATTGGGTAAGTATATACATCTATAATATTTTACAGACATATATTTCATTTATTCTTTTTTTTGGGGGGAGGGGTCACACCCGGCAGTGCTCAGGGATTATTCCTGGCTCCATGCTCAGAAATTGCTCCTGGCAGGCATGGGGGACCATATGGGGCACCAGGATTCGAACCGATGACCTTTTGCATGAAAGGCAAACGCCTTACTTCCATGCTATCTCCCGGGCCCCTATTTCATTTATTCTTGTCATTTGTTATTTCACCCAAATTTCATTAATATCTATATATCCTTTTAAGTTCTGTAGTACATAGTTTTCTGAATTTTTCTTTTTATATTTATAGAGATTTATTTCCTTCCAAGTAAGTTACATATTATCCAAGTCTATTTAATTATGCATATATAAATTATTATTCTTGATTCTTATAAAAGTGTTTTGCTTTTGTACCTCAGTTTGTGAAGGCATCTTAATTACCTCTGGGTTAGAAAAAATATAACAAAATTTTGCATATCCCCATGCACTACAATAACAGTTGCTGTGGGAAGGTATTATATTATTAGTTTGAACAATTACCCAATAAATTAAATGTACCAGGCACGGGGACCATATTCGGCATATGTTCCCCTGAGTTTGCCATGAGCGATTTCTGAGGGCAGAGCAAGTTCCAGTAGTTAACCTTAGTGCTGGCTAGTGTAGCCCAAAAAAGAAAAAAAAATAAAAGAACCCTTAAAAATAGCAAAATTTGGACCCGGGAGATAGCATGGAGGTAAGGCGTTTACCTTTCATGCAAAAGGTCATCGATTCGAATCCCGGTGCCGAATATGGTCCCCCGTGCCTGCCAGAAGCAATTTCTGAGCATGGAGCCAGGAGTAACCCCTGAGCACTGCCGGGTGTGACCCAAAAACCAAAAAAAAAAAAAAAAAAAAAAAAAAAAAAAAAAAAAAGCAAAATTTAATACCATCTCTTTTTATTAAAGTATTCTCTAGTAGTAAAGTTTGGACACTTAGTTACTTTGATTCAATGCTACATTTCAAGGGACTCCTACTTGGAAAGATTTGCATGCATTCCTTTGAGACTTTGTAAGAAATTCTACCAAGGGCCCGGAGCGATAGCTCAGTGGTATTTGCCTTGCAAGCAGCCGATCCAGGACCAAAGGTGGTTGGTTCAAATCCCATATGGTCCCCAGTGCCTGCCAGGAGCTATTTCTGAGCAAACAGCCAGTAGTAACCCCTGAGCACTGCCGGGTGTGGCCCCAAAACAAAAAACAACAACAACAAAAAATTTCTATCAAGTGCAACAAAATAAACATTGTAAGACTTTTTTATAATAAAAGATAAAAATAAGAGATTTAAATCTACTAAACATATGAGACAATTAGAAAAATATGAAGATGGGGTTTGGTTAAGAAAATTACTCCTTTTGTTGTTGCTGTTTGATTTGGGGACCCACCATTAGTTCTCAAAGATTATTCCGGGTACTACTAAGGGAGGAGTCCACTGAAGCGCTCAGGCAACCATATGGAAAGCAGGGGATTGAAACCCAGGTTAGCTGCATGCAAGGCAACTCCCCTACCTGCTTTACTATCACTCTGGTCCATTTATTCTTTTGGATGCTACTGGCACAGAAGGCAAATATGATGTACTAGTAGACCTATTTAGTAATTGCTTAGCATCCTTTGTTACACAATCACACATTGTAATAAACATGAAGAGTAGATCTCAGAGATGAGCTTGTGTAGCCTAGAATTGCATATTTTATTTTATATCTGTTTCATAAGCTAAAAGCTCCTCAAAAGTAAATAAATAGAACTCTTGAATCTATATGCATGTGACATGGTTGACACTTAACCTATATCTGAATCTCAATAAATGTGTACTGAGTATAATAATTTAACAAAATCAATTGGTTTAGTACTCTCCTGAATCATCTAATAGACTGGATATCACTTAAACGGATTGGTTTCAGGATTCATTAGGCCCACATTGATTAGATTTGGAGTCAGAGTCTGTGGGAATTGACATCGAATACATTTCTATTCCTTTCATTACCTAGTTTCCACTTTTGTTTCTTGATTATTTTTTTAAAAGGTAACATGTATAAAGTTTAAATTTCCCTTATCAAGTTATTTCAAGTGAAATTTTAAAGTCTATGAATGATTATTTTAGAGAAACTATCTAAAGGGAATGGTTTTCAATTTCATCTTTATATGAAATACAAGGAAACACATTTATAATAATTAGATGTACTATAAACAACTAAAATACCTCATCAAAGACCTTATATTTATAGGCACATTTCATTATTACCTTTCATTATTTATATTTTTCAAAAAGGTCCAATTGTGATGATCTTTTAGTGGTATTCATATGTAATACAAAATATTGATTCAGCATTCAAGAATGTTTAGTACATTTTAGTAGCAAAGTAATTTTTAAAATATATGAATTAATTTTTTGTTTTGTTTTTGGTTTTGGGTCACACCCAAGCAGTGCTCAAGGGTTCCTCCTGGCTTTATGCTCCTAAATTGCTCCTGGCAGGCTCGGAGGACCATATGGAATGCAGGGATTGGAATCACCATCCTTCTGCATGTAAGGCAAGTGCTTTACCTCCATGCTAACTCTCCAGCCCATGAATTAAGTTTTTAAGTATTTTAGTGACAATAATTTACTACTGAAGATATCTTTGAATTATATTTTAGAATTTTGTATAATGAAACTTGTATTTTATTTCCTTTTACATTACCAATTGTGAGAAAAATGTTGCTTTTTTTATATTCTGTGTTCCAAAAATTGCCAAGTAAAATATATTATTACAGGTGCAAAGCATACATGACCTTAAAATAAGAATAAATATTACAATATCTTATTAAGAAATAATCTTTGTAATAATCATAAGGCACACAGTTTCAAGTTAGGATACAAAAACGAAACATTGAAATGAGATCATCCTGAAGGTTAATAAAATATCTTTTAGATGCACTTTATGGTACTTTTTCATTTCTCTAGCATAGGTTCAAGAAGGTATAAGTAAACAAAGGTTTCATGGAGGCACTGTCTGTTGCCACAAATCATCCTGGAAATTATGATCAGTTAAGGTTTCTGTGTGACAGTTCTTGAATGCCATAGCTGGGATATCAGTTGCAAGGAGGATTGTTCAGCTCTCTCTGGTGCAAGAAACTCCAATTGATTCCCATAGATGTAGGTATAGCATATTTCTTTTACTCTATCTTTGACTGTCATTGCTTCTCTCTTATCTAGTTTAATTTCCTATTTTTATATTTGTGTGTCACAGGGATTTTATCTTCAAGGGAAAAAGTTTATAATATAATCATGCTGTATTCACTATCTAGGTGAGGTTATTCGGGACACCCTGATGCAAATTTAAACAATTTCAATATTACCAATTTCTTGACAGTTTGATTGCAAATCTATATCATGCACAGTAATCAGTTATATATTGTCCCCATGAGGGAAATATAAATGACACAGATTTATTTTAACATGTAGCATATTTATGTAGCAGTGCCTAGAATATAAATAATTTTCAAAACATTGTAAATATCTTTATAGCCAGAGACTTTTAAAGGCATCTCAGTTTTTATATTTCTTTTATATTATTTTAAATGTCTGAGATAAAATATAAAAATAACTAATTATTATTAAGCTATATTATTTTAGTACTATATTAAATTCTATTAAATACCTTTACTTTTCTGCTGGAAATCACTGTTTTTATTACTTTTGAATGAAATTAATATCTTAGTACACTATTCATATAATATATGATGAAATTATGTAATTCTAAAAATAAAACTACATGATAATTTATCAATTTATAAAATATAATTATGATTTTGAGGATTAGATTATTGATGTCATGTAAAATATAGTAAGAAAACTATATCTGATATATTTGGGTATTACTACATTTTGAAAATTTTGAAAAGTATTGTGTGTTTATGAAGTAAATGGTATATTAGCACAGAAGTCACTTTTCTTGTGCATGTTTGACAGAGTTTGATTATTGAAACTACATTTGGTTCCCTGACTCCTGCCTTGAGTGTTTCCCTAAGTGTAGAGCCAAGAGTAATCTCTGGTAAATCCAGGTGTGACACTTTAAAATAAATTACTCCTTATTGAAAATGTTAAATACTATGTTAAATGTTAAATAAATATTATTATTTAAATAATAATCTCAAAACAATTAGAGCAGGGACCAGAGCACAGCATTATGGCCTTAGCATTGAATGCTGCCTAACTAGGATGGACCTTGATTCGATCCCTGGTGTCCCATATGGTCCCTCAAGTCAGGAGAGATTTTTGAGCACAAAGCCAGGAGTAAACCCTGAGTGTCACAGGGTGTGGCCCCAAGAAAAAAAAAATAATAGTGTCACTTTATATTTACAGATATATTTAATGTGTCATATCAATAATACAATATGAAAACAGTATATGAAAACATATATATAAGCATTCACATTACATAAAATTACAAATATGCCAAATTTGAATATGCCTCTTTTATCAAAATAGAAAGACTGAAATCAAATGTATATGTTACATATTCTTATACTTAAAGAAATTTTAATAAATATAAAGTGAAATTTTAAGTCAGGCAATAATGTATATATATATTTTTTGTTTTGTTTTTTGGGTCACACCCGGCAGTGCTCAGGGGTTACTCCTGGCTCCATGCTCAGAAATTGCTCCTGACAGGCACGGGGACCATATGGAGCACCGGGATTCGAACTGATGACTTTTTGCATGAAAGGCAAACACCTTACCTCCATGCTATCTCCTGGGCCCAATATTTTTGTTTGTTGTTTGTTTTTAGGTTTTGGGGCCACATCGGTGATGCTCAGGATTTACTCCTGGCTATGTGCTCAGAAATTGCTCCTGGCTTTGGGGTCCATATGGGATCTGTGGAATAGAAACATGGTCCATTATGGGTCATCCACATGCAAGGCAAACGCCCTACTGCTGAGCCACTGCTCGAGCTCCTCTAATATATTTTTAATAAAATACTTTTCAAAATGTTCAAACCTAAATACCCAAGCAAAGTCATCTACAATGGAATCAATAAACCCAAACTACAACAAGCTGTACACAAAAGAGTCCTGTTACTTCGCAGTTCAGACGACTAAGGGTGGAGAGGTATGGGATGCTTGCTGGGAGGTCAACACTGGTGGTGGTGGTAGGAATTGCCCTAATTCACTGACACTATGTACTTTAAATATAACTGTGAAAGTCTTGAAATTCACATTGGTCTCAATAAAATTATTTAAAAAGTACTTTTCAAATTATAGATATACAGATCATCTTAGATTCATGACAAATGTATAGAATGTTTGGCTTCCTTCCACAGTAGTTCTTTAATAATTATCTAAAATTTAAAAATGTGTGTACATCTTAACAAAAAGTTTAGATATATGTAAACCTATTTATATGCCGAATCTATACCAAAATATAATATGTATGCATTATTATAAATAAATAAGTAGATATAACTAGAAAATATACCATTTTAAAACATTATCTTGACAAAAGTTTTCCTAAAATAAAATAAAGTTGGGTTAGAGCAATAATATAGTGAGTAGGGTGCTTCCCTTTCATTAGGTTACCCCAGGAACTTGTTATGCCAGCAGTCTGTCACTGGTGTGTTCAAAGACATATTAAACACATCTTTCAGGCCCTTCCCATTATTCATGTGTTTTTATTTATTTTTTTTTTGGTTTTTCCGGCTACACCCATTTGATGCTCAGGTGTTACTCTTGGCTAAGCACTCAGAAATCGCCCCTGGCTTGGGGGGACCATATGGGACACCAGGGGGTCGAATGGAGGTCTTTCCTTGGCTAGTGCTTGCAAGGCAGACACCATACCTCTAGTGCTACCTCACTGGTCTCAAGTATGATGTTCAATGAAGGCATTGATTTCAGGTATCATTTGTACATTACTTACAAGTAATATCACACCCAAAATGTATACAGGCAGAATAAGGTGATTAATTCTAATAAATTTTCCTTAGTAGTTCATTGTTAAACATTGGATCTGTTAGTCTTTAAGAAGCTACAGCTATGTTTACCTCTAGCTATAGATTAATGAATTCCATAACAATTTACCACATCTATCTTAAAGAGAGTGCTAATATTATATTTGTTTAGTTGATATTGAATTGCTTTGTTGTATTTTTTTGATTCCCTGGTTCTGTGTAGACAAAGTTTCCATTAAATATTCACTATTATTTTTTGACTATTCATCTTTTAGATGAAGGCTCTCCATTTGAAATATGCATAATTTTTAATACAAGTGATGCTCTAAAACAGAAAAGCAAAATTGAATGGTGCAATAGGATATCTCAAACTTTCACCAAAAATTAAAATATTATTTCTACAGAAAAAATAGGCATTAGTAATTCTTTGGAAAAAAAAACAATTAGACACTAGTTGCTTTGGAGATGATTATTACATATAGATGCTGTGAAAGAGCAAAATGAACATGGTTCATGTTATACTGTATAACATTACACCTACAAGAATCAAAAAATATGAACAATCATTTTTAAAAGGTTTTTTCTTTTATCCTAGAATAGCTTCATAAGTAAAATAAATAATAGTTTAAAAATAATCAAAGTCATAGGAAGATAAGCATTTAACATAAAATATCTGTATTAGTCTTAAAGACAATAAATTTATTATTTAAATGTTAGTCTCAATTCAGAAGTTCAAAATTTACATTTCTAGAAAATCTTAGGAATTTGTGGAAACCTAAGTAACAGGCAAGGTTATATGACAATCTTTAAATACATAGAGTAATTGGATCCAATATAAAGAAAAACTGTGAAATGAAGTATTTTTACTTCTATAAGTTGAAAAAAATAAGACTCAGAATAACTGGGTCAATTGTTTAACCGAGTTTCCATAATACTTCAGACAGCAATTTTGGAAAGATGATTTAATAGAATAAGAGACAATACTATTTTCTAAAGAGTGTGCTGAAAGAAACAAATAAGCAAAATGCATTAAGTAGAACTAATAGTTACCAACAAAAGAAGCATTCATTTATTTTGAGGAATAGTTTTCAAGCTGCAGCCAGCTATTTCCAGTTTTCTAACTCTGGTTCTATGCTTAGAGATAAATCCTGGAGAGGCTTACAGATCCACATATGGACTCAGGTCAACTGCTTTCAAGACAAAAAACTTAACTCCTAAACCATCTTTTCAGCGCTAAAAGTTTTATTTTTATTTTTTGTATATAAAGACAAAATGTCAACATCTGGGGGAAAAGTTATGTTTGAATCTTTGTCACAGAGTAAAGATGAACTTTACAAAGTAGTGAAAGATTCAAAGAGAGGCAAAAATGTATTTCTTAGGTACTAATATAGCCTAAAACATATACAGGTAAGTGAGACTCAAGCTAAGTCTTGCAACAGCAAGAACAACAAGGGTAGTGAGAGCTTTAAGCCATAGCCTTGGCCTGAAAATGTAATCCTGATCTGTGATGGGGGAAAAACTGTCAAGGTTCTTTATCTTGAGAAGGCTAATATCAGTATCAATACTCACTGTGACTTGAATTGCAAAAATTTCCTTGAAATAACTTGGACTAATACACACTGCTGGATCATGATTATGTCTGCAGGATAGACTCATCTTGTAAAGAAGTTTTAGTCGTAAATACCAGGTCTCTGTATTACAGGAACTTGTGAGGTCTAAATAGAAACAATTTAAAATCCATTAACCTGGGGGAGTTGGCATAAAGGAGAAAAAAATTACATACTAAAATTCTAAAACTATATTAGAACATAATCATTTAGAATTATCCTCCTGGAAGAAAATGGAACTATTACATCAGTATAAAGCTGACTTTAAAATACTATATTTATAGAGCTGGAAACATACTAGAGTACGTAGACTAACATGAGCTCTCAGTTTTTGACACTCTAAATAGCCCTGTGAGCACCACCAGAAATGATCCTTGAGCACAGACGCAGGAGTAAATTCAGAGCGCCACACGGCTTGACTCACATTTAAAAATCACACACACAAAATATAAAATAGCACATGTAAGATACATAGACAAAGCACGAATTTCAGAATGCAAAATATACAATAAATAATTATAAATATGCAAAGAAATATCAAATGTTATCGTTTAAAAGCTTTCATCACAAATTATGGAAAATATAACAACATATTTAGCAGTAAAAGAAAATTAGTGAATTAAAATATATATTACTGAATTTTTCTAAAATAGGCAATAATTATTCAAAATGAGATACCAATTGTAGAAATAATTATCTTAAATTTTCTAAAGACATAGAATAAAAGTTTTAGCAAAAAATAGTAGTGGTCATATGGGAAAAGATATATAGATAAATTAGCAAAAAAATGTGCAACTTGGGGCTGGAGAGATGGCGCTAGAGGTAAGGTGTCTGCCTTGCAAGTGCTAGCCAAGGAAGGACCGTGGTTAGATCTCCTGGCATCCCATATGGTCCCCTCAAGCCAGGGCAATTTCTGAGCTCTTAGTTAGGAGTAACCCCTTAGCATCAAACAAATGTACCCCCCACACAAAAAAAAAGAAGAAAAAAGAATTGTGCAACTTAACAAGTGAACTAAAAGTTAAATCTTCTCTTAGAGAAATACCTATACTTCTCTAAGTATAGAATAAAGTGGATCAATAATTTTATTAACCACTATATGACATTTTCAACATACACAGATGAAACAAATTATATGTAAACACTATATGATTTTTAGTAAGTTTTTCCTCACCTCCTCATTTTTTTTTTTGTGGTTTTTTTGGTCACACCCGGCAGTGCTCAGGGGTTACTCCTGGCTCTATGCTCAGAAATTGCTCCTGGTAGGCACGGGGGACCATATGGGGCACCGGGATTCGAACCGATGACCTTTTGCATGAAAGGCAAACGCCTTACCTCCATGCTATCTCCCGGGCCCAATTTTTAGTAAGTTTTTATCTTACGGCAATAGAGGTCGATTATTTTGAGCCTGCTTACTATATATGTTACATGAAAAAAAAAATAAAAATAGCTTTGTATATTTTTGGAGAAAACTCGCACTCTCAAATTTGTTGCCAGTAAAGAAACTAAGAAGGCTAGGATAAGTGACATGTTACCAGATTAGAGTTGAAGAATTGGTACTTTTTTTTTCCTTTTTTGGCCACATCCAGTGATGCTCAGGGGTTGTTATTCCTGGCCATGCTCTCAGAAATTTCTCCTCACTTGGGGAACATATGGGAAGTAGGAGGATCGAACCAAGGTTCAGTCCATCTAGGCTATCACAGGCAAGGCAGATACTTTACTGCCTCCACCACAGCTCAGGCCCCAAGTGTTGGAGACTTTGTAATTTAAGGTCTGGAGAAATTGTCAAAGGTTTAAGGAATTTTCTCTGCATGAGTTCCTGGAGTGTATGAAGTCAAATGCACTGAAAGGTGTGGTTCCAAATCCAAAATTAATTCAAATGAACACACCTGTAATTTTAAAGAATGAATTACTTGATGGTTATTTTTTCAATATCTGTGAGTGTACATATGTATATATAATGGAGAAGAATCTATTAAAAAGTATTATAAGTGTGTGTATATTTTTAGTGCGGTATTTTCTATCATTAGGAGCATTGTTATTAAAAATAAAAAACAATGCAATTTTTTATATTTGTAACTACATACAAATATAAGATATATAATTTTAGATATATCTGTAACCAGCATACTTTATAAATACAAGTATAAAAATAAAAATATATTAAAATAATATAAATAAAAATGTAAAAATACATGAAATAAGTTGAATCCATATCTATAACTATTTACTTTTGTTCCTCTGCATCTTATAAAATTTTTTATATCTAGATGCTATTTGTAATTCTTGTCAACTTTCAAAACTCTTTTAGTTTATTTATTTATTTAAAGCTATTTTACTTACTCTGATTTACAATTTTACCTACTGTTATTGATAGCGTTTCATATATATATATATATATAATATCACATATCATATGTTTATCAGAGTCATTTTTTCCTCCACCATTTTCTTGATTCCTCTTCTTTGTTCTGTACCTACATCAATACCATGCTTTGCCATACTATATTATTGTTTTAATAAGAACAGTTCTATAGGGACCAGGCCGTGAAGCTGGAGGTAAGGTGCCTGCCTTGCCTGTGCTAGCCTAGGACAGACCACGGTTTCTGTCAGTTTCCCTTATGGTCCCTTGTGCCTGCCAGGAGCGACTTCTGAGTGCATAGCCAGGAGTAACCCCTGAGCGTCATCGGGTGTGGCCCAAAAACCAAAAAAAAAAAAAAAAAAAGGAACAGTTCTATAAATCAGTTCTCAGTTTCTGCTGCTTTAGTCTATCTATTTGTGATTCCCTTCTTTATATCACATATGAAGGTTTATTCACTCAATCTCCTGGCTCACTTCCATCAGCATGGCGCGTCAGTTCATCATAGCAGCAATGGCATAATGTTTTTTTTTAATAGCCAAGTAGTATTCCATTGTTGCACATATAACACAGTTTCTATATCTAGTCATCTACTTATGACACTTGAGATGTTTCAGGTCTGTACTATTGTGAATAATGCTGCAATGAACATAGGATTATGTGTGTTCTGATTAGAGTTGTGGAGACTTTAGGGAAATAAATGAAGTGGACTTTTGGTATATTGGGAATGTGACAGTGACAAGAATTGCTTGATTATATAGAAGTTCATTTCTTAGATTAATGAGGAATTTATATATTATTGATATACAAAAGGCTTGAACCAACTAACCACTATCAGGAGATGAGTGATTCTTTTATTTTTCTCTTGTTTTTTCTTTTATCCTATTATCCTTGAAACTCGTTTTTTTTTTTTTTTTTTTTAGAGGAGAGGGCACACCTGGCAGTGCTCAGGGGTTACTCCTGACTGTCTGCTAAGAAATAGCTCCTGGCAGGCACGGGACCATGTCGGACACCTGGATTCAAACCAACCACCATTGGTCCTGGATCTGCTACTTGCAAGGCAAACACCACTGTACTATCTCTCCGGGCCCATTGTTTTTGTTCTTTGTGACAATCTAAATGGTTCAGACGATATTTTATTTATGATAATAAATGATGTAGGATATTTTCATATATCTTGAATATTAGTTAATTTTCTTAGGAGAGATTTCTGTTAATCTTTTCTCCCCATTGGTTAATGTGATTGAATGTTGTGTACAATTTTAGATTTATGAATGCCTTATTATGTTGGAAATAAACCTTTTGTCAGATGAGTGGTCCATAAATATTTTCTCCCAGTCCCAGAGCATACTTTTACTCTGGCCATCATTTAATTTTAGGGGTGCAAACCCAGTGATGTTCAGGGGTTATTCCTGGCTATTATCTCAGAAATTGCTCCTGGCTTGGGATACCATTTGAGACTGGGGATCGAACTGAGATCCATCCTGGGTCAGCCGCATACAAGGCAAATGCCCTACCTCTGTGCTATTGCTCCCACCCTCGGACACCATTTTGTTGTTGTTGTTGTTGATGTTGTTTTTGTTGTGGTTTTGCAGAGTAGCTTCTTCTTAATCAAAATATTTTATGCACTTTATATATATAACAAAACTTTAAAAATTCTATACAATATACTTCAGACTAATTTTGTCAATTCATTGATACATTGTCATCTAAATAAGAACTGAGAGGTTAAAATACACATATTCTTTGTCAGTTTAAAAATTTACGAAAGTTGATTTGTTCAGGAGAGAAAGCACAGAATTTGAATGGAATCCTATAAAAATGTGCAGTTTCTATTTAGGTAAAAAAACTGACTATCATTTCACAGTAAATAAAACAAATACAATGAATATGTAAAGATGAATTATTAGTATAAAGTTACATATATGATAAGAAATAGCAGTGCTTAATACTCATAGATTTCTAACTGCACTCTTCATAAAACAAACTCATTGATTTTAAAATTAAATGATATTACAAATATAAAAACACAGTTTTGAGTATAGTAAATGCATGGATAAAACTGCATCAAAATACATTGTATTTGAAGTTCTATTTGAAGTTGTACAGTATTAAAATTAAATTTTACTATAATGTTTCTATTAAAGTGTCCAATAAAATTAGTTATTTTAATATATTTTAAGCCTGTATAGAAAATATTCCTTTTGGAGGAAGTCCTCTCTCTTTCTCTCTCTCTCTCTCTTTCTCTCTCTCTCTCAGTCTCTCTCTCTTTATTTTAATCTAATTCTAAATAATTATTCTTTTGGACTAGTAGTCAAACATGTGTTCCACTATAGATCACATATTGAAATGCAAACTTAGGCTGATTATTCCATAACCTGAATGGAATGGGTTTATTTTCGGATATGGAGATCACATGTCTCCTCCTAGCCCAGTCACACAAATTTGGAAAGTTACTGACAAAACTATGTTTTAGTAAAAGTCCAATTAAAAATATTTTTGCAATGTCATTTTTGTCCTACTATGTATAATTTTATTTTTAAATAATACATAGTGACTTTAATCTCGGAATGAGATGATGTTAATAACTTTAGGTTATATAAGTGACTAATTTCAGATTTGTTCTTAAAAGATTTCTCAAATCTTTCTAGAATTTATGCATTGGATTCAAATAGACAATAAAATGTATGTCTATTTTGGCAAGTATCTCAGGATTCTTTTAAAATCATTATTACTTTGCTCTCATATTCTATGGCAATGACATAATTTAGCATTATTATACAATAACTAAATGAGTGTGAATAAAGAACATATAATTCCCTGATGTTAACATTTGTATTTAGAAAATAAAGCAAGCAGACAAAAAAATAAATGACAGTAAAACAAAACAAACAAGACATGGTCCTCACAGTGATGTCAAGTAAATTTGACTACAAGTTATTCTGCTAAAATAATCCTGCACTATATTTTTCTAAAATGTACCTTTATCAAAATCCTTCTCTGGTTGGACCTAACTCTATCATATCACAAAATACTTATTCTTTGTTCAAACCCTTTTTGAATAAGCTTCTTTTCCTTACACAAGGGGAATCTTCCTGACACTTCTGGTTTCCAATTTCAAAGCTAACTCAGTATTTAATTTGCATTTTTATTGTGGCCAGCCTATAGCTTGCATTTACCTGGAATAATCTCTTGGGTTATTTTTTGCTTCCAGGATGACTGCTGTGACTTGTACTGACTTGCAGTCATTTTTCGAAGGCATACACCTGCAAGGGAAACACCTGCAGTTACCTGCCTTTGGGAAGTTATGTAGATTTAAGAAGAAACTCAAGGGGTAATCAGGAGCATTTCCAAACTGCTTATGAATAATCAAAGGGGAATGGCATTTTAGAAAAATCATGTAGTCCCTACTGCATTTTTTCAGATGCAAATTCTATAATATTTAATAAAATGCTAGTAAATAATATGTGATTAAATACAATGACTCACATTCAGAAGAATTAATTTTTAAATGTTTAGGAAATAATAAAAATAAGGTTCAAATATACATATTGTGGACAATTTTTATCTTTTAACTATTCTTTACCTATATTGCCTGTTTTTTAGCTAATTTCAATTACAAATGTAAGAATAAAAATTTAATAAAATATATGATTTTTAGATGTTTACTTTATTGAACAAAATAATTCAAAGCTAGCACTACATTATAACAAATTGTGTTACAACTTATTGAGTTTAAAACTATTATCAGGAAGGTACCAGATGACTTTTTACTTTAAGCACATTATAATTTAATAATTAATACATACATTAGTTAAATTATTTTAGAAATTATGATGTGGGGCATAGAACATATACCTAAATAATTAATTAATTGTATGATGTTATAAATGTAAGATATAATTATGCATTATACATTTCAATAAATATACTACATTGATAAGAGTGTTATTTATTATATTGATTCATTTATTGTTTCTGATTTTCTGTATCCAAAGCTTGCATATGATACAATTGAGATAATATGCTGCATGTGTATAGTATATACAATAGTATACATTATTAGCATAAATTATATTATCAATGTATGTTACATATATTATTATAAATGCTATCTATAATGGCATATAATATAGTATTATATTCAAATATAATATAGATTAAAATGCACTGTATAATGTTGTAAAACAATTTATGTAAAACATAAATGGAAATCAATTGCAAATACAGAATTGATCTAACTCAGAAATACTAATGAATATTTGCTTCATCAGCATAAAATAGTGATTCACATGTATAATAAAGTTTTAAACATCAGAATAAGAATTTGGAAGTCGGGTGGGAGTGTGGGAAGAAAAAAAAAGAATTTGGAAGTCAGACTGATAATACAGCAGGTAGGAAGTATATTTTGCATATGGCCAACTCAGATCCAATCCCTTGCACTGTATATGTTTTCCTGAGTCTGCCAAAAGTGATCCCTGAGTAAAGTGAGACATAAACCTGGATAGGCCAGAACAGTTGCATAAGTGGTAGGGAATTTGCCTTACACATGTCTGACCTAGGACGGACATTGGTTTGATCCCCGGTGTCACATATGTTCCCCCAAGCCTGGAGTAACCCCTGAGAGTCAAAGGGTATGGCCAAAAATCACAAAACCAAATCAAAAAAAAAAAAAAAACCCTGCAGCTTCACTAGGTGTGCCCCTTCAATCATAAACAGCGACAAAGAATAGACAAGTAAAATATCTATGGGAATCATAAAACATTATAATTTTTCTAGTAAATTAGTAAAACAGTAAACGATGTACACAGAAACTTTTTATATATATGCAAACATTTCAATGTGCATTGCCAAAGAAACACAACTTCATGTTAACTGAAAGAAGTCAGTTGGAGTAAAATAATTATTTGTTTTGGTTAATATGTGGCAAATAATAAGCAAAGCAAGGGCATAGACAGTATCAATGAAAATAAATTCTTAAATTGACAAGAGAACTGAAGTTACTAAGAGGTGGGGATAGAAGAAATTTTAAGGCTTGAAGACACTAGAAGAAACCAAAACTTGTGGATGGTCTTTGACTCTTTAATTGTGAATAACTAAAAGAGGTTTTTTACACTAAAAGCAGAAATATAATAATATTATATAATTTTTAATCTCGATGAAATATTTTAAATATGTCCATGATTATGTATCATAATTAAGTTTACTATGGGATTGAAATAACCATTTATTGTACTCCATGTATTCAGACAGGATAATTAAGTACTCTCTATAAGAAAATATTGGACTTATACAAACATTAGTAGAATCAAGAACAATATTAGTTATCACTAGTCATCTCTTGAAGATTGTCCTAAACAGGAATCTTACTTTTTCAATAAGTATTGTTCAAATAATAGAAACATTCTGTATTAGTTGTAGTGTTATTTTTACTGGGGTATAAAGCTATAAAATTATAATTAATGGTCTATTTTCAAAATAATCTCTGAAAAGTGTCAGAGATTTAGCCCACGGTATCACATGTACAAGGCAAGTTCAGAACAACTCATGACAATACTTCATTTGAAAGAAAAGAGTTGTACCTTTTCATGAAAGATTTAGCTTAATAATTTTAATGCTTTATGTGGGCCTGAATGTGATTTATATTCTATAATTTGTATAAAGTGACCTATATACAGGGCTTTTAATTGGTTCTCATGTAGTCTTAGTTCTGAATATTTTCTGGTTTATTTTTATTTCTCATTATTTTATGTTAACAAGCTAATATTTACTTTGATAATTTGTATTTAGTTGCCTATAATTTTATTTAATTTCAAATACAGAAAAGAATCTTAGCAGTTCCTAAGTATTTAATAACAATATAAATTCCTAGAAAAACTGTCCATATTGGTACTATATCCAACAGCTCTAAATTAAATATTATTGTATTAAATACAGTATATATTCAAGTATAAACGAACCCAAGTATAAGATGACACCTCTAATTTTACACTAAAAACTGGAAAACTTGGTGACTTAAGTATAAGCCGAGGTGAAAAATGCAGTAGCCACTGGTAAATTTCAAAAATAAAAATAAATACCCAAACCAATTACAATTATTGAGGAATCAGTAGGTTAAATTGTTTTCAATATTTATTGCTAAAGAAACACTGTAAACTAGCAACAATAACTTTAAAACTTAAAAAAAAGTGCAAAAAACCCGTAGCTTAGTAAGTAATCAAGCTAAATCACAAAGGTGAAAATCCATCAACACTGAATTTCTCCTCCTCATCATCTGTATGTCCAAAGAGAACTTCAGCTGTATCTGATGTGAGGGTATCAGCATAGACATTGCCTTCATCACTGAATAAACAGATATCATCACTGCTGTTGGTCTCATACAAAGCATAAAATATCGTGGTCAATTAGTTCAGTTGCATACAGTTCAGTTCAGCCATGACTTGTGGACTGAGCTGAAGCACCGTCCCCTCCGGCACTTGGCAGAAGAAAATTGGAGACTGTATTTGATTCAGTGCACCAAATCAAATAACCTGTGTGACCCGACTATAAGCCAATTCCCGAGTCCAGGGTTTTGGGCACAAATTTTGTGCTGAAAAACTTGCTTAGATCATATCCACTATGGTTATTATAGTGTCATGTAATACTCCTTACTTAATACTTGTTTTTCCTTTATACTTGTATATACACAGTACACCTTCAATTGAGGGGTGTAGTTCACAAGTAATGCAGACATATTCCAGGATCTCAACAGTGATTTTTGGATAAACTGCTGATGTCTCATTTTAAGGGCTAGAATGCTCTGTTGCTTGAGTAATGTGATGCAGGGATATGTATGGCCGTTTCACCCTGTTTTTGCTGGAAATTTTTAGGGATGCACAGGGTAATCTTATTAGCTTCTTTGGTAGGGAAATAAAAGTAGGGATGCAACCAAACTGCAATACTATTACCTGACCCTGAATTGTGTTTCTATATGTTATTTGAACATGTTTATAGTTTACTGACTTTTCCTTATTTTAATTCAGGAGAACAATATTTAATTTTACTTTTTTGGGGGGCAGCACAACTAGTGGTGCTCAGGGTTTGCTCCTGGCTTTGTACTCAGGAATCACTGCTGGTGGTACCATACTAGATGCCTTGCATCTGGCTCAGTCAGATGCAAAGTAATTGCCTTCCCTGTTAGAATATCGCACCAGCCCTATTTATTCTTTTTTATTTTTTTTTTTGTGAGTAGGCTTGTTTATAATTGTGTGTTTATTTTATTTTGAAGCATTTAAAATTGTTTTTATTTCTTTATTAACCCGAAGACTTTAAAAGAAAGGTAGAGTATTTAGCTGCTTTTTAAAAAAAGATTTTAACTAAAATTAGAAATCCTTGAAAATTATGTGTTATGGTCTGGGAAGTGAACCAACTATAATACACCTGCCTTATATGCATGAAAACTACATTTGATCACCTGCACTATAAACCTAAAAAGCAAAATCTTGAAAACCCAACTTATAGATGAGTATACATTAGTAATTTCGTCATTTCCTGGGAGTGCACTGAAACTGTCTAATTCCAAATAAGTCAGGTTTTCTTTTAGTACTGTTTTTATTTAGTTATTTATTTTTGTTTTTAATGTTTTGATATGCAGTCTCTACCAGATGTTTCTAAGGATTTTCCACTCAATCTGCAATAAGGGATCAATCCTGCAGGATCATGGCAACATATGATGTTCTATAGATTAAACCTTGCTTAATCTATTACAAAGCAAGTAACCTAACTGATAGACTATTTGTCCTTCTTCTATAATACTATTTATAAAATAGCTTATTTTATAGATACTGTATTATAACATATAGGAATATGATATTAAAATTAATGACAAAGATAATTACATGCTGATACAGTTTAAAAAATTCCCACAATAGATTAATCGTAAAAAGATATAATTTAGTAAGATGCAAAGAAAAGACTAAGAATATTTGAAGAAAAAAATTGGAAGGCATAAATGAGAATTTTTTTCTTAAAGGGAGTTATTAGCTTTATTTTCCATAAAGATTAGGAATATTGCAAAGGCATCTGCACTAGTAAGTACAAGAAAATCCCACAATATTTCTATTGTTATTATGTATAGCTATTATATATATATAAATGTATATAGATATACATTCTATATGCTATATATACCCTTTTTTTTGGTTATGGAGCGACACTCAGTGATGCTAAAGTTACTCCTGGCTATGAGTTCAGAAATTGCTCCTGGTTTGGGGGACCATATGGGATGCTGGGGACTGAATCCACATTTGTGCTGAATCAGTCAAGTGCAAGGCAAATGCCCTACTACTGTGCTATCACTCCTACCCTTATAGCTTTTATATTTGAGGATTTTATTTATATACTTAATGCTGATAATGTGCTTTTTGAGTAAAATTTGGTTTCTAATTTCCTGTATATTTAGTATTTTAATTGTTCTTTTTTCTTTCCTCACCTCTCTATCTTAGAATTATTCTTTATCAAAATACTTTATTATTTTTTGTGCTTTTACAGTTTCTGTGGTTATTTCCTTCCTATATATTTAATCTTGCTTTTAACACATATTTACACTTGCATTTTGCTCTGATTTGCATGCTATAAAATATATTACAGAGTTATGATTTGACTTCATTATTTCTATCATTTTGGGCAACTAGTTTGCATCTCTAGTTTTAGCATTTTGTATGTTATTACATTATTCTTCATTTTATCTTTTATTTTGGATTTATTATTTGATTTATTCTGCTATTTATTGTGATTTCTAATTTTAGTAAATCACCACATTTTATTTTATTTATTTATTTATTTATTTATTTATTTATTTTGGTTTTTGGGTCACACCCAGCAGTGCTCAGTGAGGGTTACTCCTGGCTCCATGCTAAGAAATTGCTCCTTTTTAATGAGGCACTGTATTCTATTTGCCACAATTTTGTTGAGGATCTTTGCATCTGCATTCATTAGCGATATTGGTCTGTAATTTTCTTTTTTTGTTGCATCTCTGTCAGGTTTGGGGATCAAGGTGATGTTGGCTTCATAGAAGGTATTTGGAAGTATTTCCGTTTTTTCGATTTCATGAAAGAGTCTTGCCAGGATTGGTAGTAGTTCCTCCTGGAAAGTTTGAAAGAATTCATTAGTGAATCCATCTGGGCCTGGGCTTTTGTTTTTGGGCAGACATTTGATTACCGTTT
>PVKC010003373.1:0-39358 GCA_004027635.1 Crocidura indochinensis
AATCCCGGTGCCCCATATGGTCCCCCGTGCCTGCCAGGAGCAATTTCTGAGCATGGAGCCAAGAGTAACCCCTGAGCACTGCCGGGTGTGACCCAAAAACAAAAACAAAAACAAAAAAAACAGAATGTGATTGTACTGAGTGAGAATGGAAGGAAAGAAATACCGCGCTAGCCTTGGATGGACCACAGTTCGATCCCCCGGTTCCCATATGGTCCCCCGTGCCTGCCAGAAGCGACTTCTGAGCGCATAGCCAGGAGTAACCCCTGGGCGTCACTGGGTGTGGCCCAAAAACCAAAAAAAAAAAAAAAAAAAAAAAAAAAAAAAAAAAAAAAAAAAAAAAAAAAAAAAGAAAAAGAAATAAAAGTCAGTTACCAGATAGTTTCACTCAAAGGTAGAATATAAATAACAAAGAAAAATGGACAAAGGTAAGAAAAGTAAGGGTAAGAAAAAGGTTAAAGGGTCTTTTTGGTGGTGAGATAGGGCATGCAGTAAGTCTTATATAGATATAGAAATATAACAGTATCCTACTATAGCATTGTTACCCAATGGTAAATCAAATTTTAAAAGTTCTCACCAAAACAGTTCTCACAAGATTGTAATAATTTCCAGGGCAAGTATTGGGATAGAGGATCTATCCCCATGAGAGTAGAGAGGCTCTATTTCTGGAATAGCTCTAAGGAAAAGTGTCCTCTGGCTTCAGTCTTATAGGTCCTTGTCTCCTGGACCTCTCTTTAGACCTGCTTCAGTGTCCCTTTAACACAACAGCTGCATTACCCCAGAGTGAGTGAGCCCAAAAAAAAAATAAAAGATTAGTTCTAGTATCTTTTACTCTTTGCTTAAGGCCCCACTTCAGATATTCCATTTCTTAAATGGCTGCTTAATACAATTAGCCAGACCCTGAGAGAGAGTTGCATACAAAATCTGCTCCTACAAGAAAGGCTAACAAACAAAAGACCAACTTGGAAGCTGGCTCCCATAGTATACCCTATTGCCCCAAGTGACTTATATTCTGCCAAAAGAAAAATGTACTCTCCCCTTTGAAAAGCCTTTATAAACTTGCAAGGACCAAGCCCAGTGGTTAGTATGGAGGTCCCCCTCCATACATGGATCTCATAACATGCCTACTCCTTACATCTCTGGTTTGCCTGGCCTTGTTCAAACACTCCATCCTATCTTCACTGTTGTCTTATGGATCCTACAGAACCCAAGCCCTCGCACCTGCAAAAGTCAGATACCACCAGGCACAATTACTTTGTCTGCATGAAGCACATCAGGTGTGGATTTTTTTTCTCCTAAACCGTCTTCTCCCCCAGCTGTTTCCATGGGCTCTTGAGCCCTGTCCACCACAGCAGTGAGGCCCACAGGAGTATGGAACCAATGAAGCAGGGGGATGGTGGGGAGGGAGTTTCTGCTCCCCTCTGTCTGCCAGCTTGGGACTCCCCAAAACTACATGCAGATGCTCCCCACCTGGGCAGCTGCTGGGAGGGACTTGGCCTTTCTCTTCCCCCAACACAAAGCAGCTGTATCATCTGCTGACACTAGGTGCCAGAATAGTTCACTTCAAGGGCAGCCTCATCATGTTTCTGGTTTATTCATTCCTTTCAATCAACTACCAAGCTCCTACTAAGTGCCAGATCCTGAGTAAGAAGGTCGAAATGTAAAGGTCTGCTCTAAAGAAGTTTATGGTTTGGTGGCAAAGATAGATAAGGGCATATTTTTCCAAAAAGAAATTATTAGTTTAATTAGAGCTAAAAAGTAAAGTAAGTAAGGCTGCAGTGATAGTACAGCAGGTGGGGCACTTACCTTGCATGGAGCAGACCAATGTTTGATCTCCAGCAATCCAAATGGTCCCTGAAGCACTACCAGGAGTAATTCTGAGGAAAGAGTCACAAGTAAACCCTGAACACTGACCAAGTATAGTTCAAAATTTTAATTAATTTAATTTAAAATTGTTATTAAAAAATAAAATAAGCATAGAAGTCTTTAGGAACATGATTTAGAAGCACATGGAAAGTCAAGAAAGTGAAAATTTCCTGAGGAAGTGGCTCATAATAAGAGAAAATCATTGAGTACTCTGAGGGACCTGACCATGAAAATATGTCCCAATAATAGGTACAGCATGAGCAATTGTGCAAAGGTATTAAATACTAATCTTAGGGGCTGGCGAGGTGGCGCTAGAGGTAAGGTGTCTGACTTGCAAGCGCTAGCCAAGGAAGGACTACAGTTCAATCCCCGGGCATTCCATATGGTCCCACCTAGCCAAGGGGCAATTTCTGAGCGCTTAGCCAGGAGTACCACTGAGCATCAAACAGGTGTGCCCCCCCCCAAAAAAAAAACCTAAATACTGATCTTAGCACCAAGTTTAAATCATTTATAGACTTTCTGTGGGAATATCCATCTTTGTAGGATATGCAATTATGTTCAATTTGGGGTCAACCAGATAAAAGATCAGATCAGGAATAGATCCAGACCTGCCCTGGAAATTGTATGGGTCTTTTAAACTATTGTAATGTGTAGACTGGCAGAAATGGCCTGAACCTTTGTGAGAAAAAAATATAATGTAATTTTATTGCATTGCTCTTGCAACACCACCTCTGGAACTGCTGTGCTCAAGCACAGGAGAGCTAGCTTTCCTGCCCACAGCCCAAGAGCCAGGTATGAGAGCCAGAAAGATAAGTCCAGCTGCAGCCAGCTCTGGGCTGCATCCATATGAAAGAAAATACCTGAGCATAAACCAACTAGTTCTGTCAAATTCATGCTCAGAACCCTGAGAGAAGATACTGCGACAAGATTGCTGCTTTATGCCATTAAAAATGAAGATCTTTGTGTCAGTTGGGTGGTAGCAAAAAGCTTTCTTTTAGTGGAGGATGAAGATGTCATGTGGGACTCAGTGGAAAAATCAAGTGCTGGCATCCATAATCTGCTTCTTTTGAGAAATATTCTCCCTAAACCCCAATCCCACAACACTTCCTTCGAGTCCATGAGTGAGTAAGTTAGTTCCAACTGAAATTTCTGGAATTTGAAAATAAATTAATATAAGTTGACTTGAAACAAATTCAATTAGCCAGTATTTTGAGATCAACTTGATGGTGTGCTGTGTTTTTTTTAACCACTTTATTTAAACTCTGAGGTTATGAATTTGTTCATGATTGAGTTTCAGTCATACAATGTCCAACACCCTTCACCAGTGCAATTCCCCATCACCAATGTCCCCAGTTTTATTCCCACCCTCCTCCAGCCCTCTCCACTGCCTGCCTGCCTCTATGGCAGACATTCTCTCTCTCGCCCTCTCTCTCTCTCTCTCTCTTTCACACACACAGATATACACACTCTCTTTTTTCTTTTTAGACACTATGGTTTATATTATCAGTGAAGAGATATTATGCATATCATTTTATCTCCTTTCAGCACCCAGTTCTTGTCCAGAATGACTATTTCCAAGTATCCTTGTCATAGTGGTCCCATCTCAGCCCTAACTGCACTTCCGCACTATTTATGACAAACTTCCTATCATGTACTTCCTGGTCCTTATCTCTACTGTCTCTGAATATTATTACCATACTTTATTTTCTCTTACTTTAAAAAGTTTTATTGTTGAGGAGTTGTATTTACAATACGATTAAAATGTGGTGTGTTTGGAGCACACATTATGGGTGATGGGAGATGAGTGAGTGATGGAGAGGGAGTAAGCGGAGAGATCATACAGATTTTACAGAGAAACAGCCATATATGGTATGCTGAATTCATATCCCACCCATCCCAACATAGATTTGGGTAGACTTCTAAAGTTTTTGAATTCTAGTTAAAGGCAATAGAAGCCAGTGAATAATTTCTATCCAAAGAGTGATGGTTCAGGTGTGCACTATGGAAAGGTCAACCTGTCAGCTTAGAAGATGGGTCGGAGAGAAGTTTATTGCTCAAAGGGCTACTGATATGATACAGGGGAACTGATAATGGCCTGAATTAAGATAGGACAGCTGGGGTAGAGTGAGAAAATATAATGAGGCATAATGGACATGACTTGTGTCTTTTATATGACAGAGGACGACAGAAAAGTAAGTAACTTCCAAGTTTGTGGTTTGAGCATCTGAAGAAATAATGTGAGTATCTGAAGAAGATGTGGTGTGGCACCTTCAGAAAATACTACCTGCCATAGGTGATAACAAAAAAGACTCCTCCAGAAAGTGACATTTGAACTGATATCTCAGTGGTGAACAAAATCAAGCAGTGATCGATAAAGATGATGTATGAAGGGCAATATTCCTAGCAGAGGGAATATGCTGGGCAGAGTTCCTGACATACAAAAGAGCCTGGTGCATTCAAAAGGCTGATAAAAGGCCATAGATGTTGTGGTAAGTTGGAAATATAATTCTGGAGCTCAAGATAAAGGTCAGAGCTAAGAATAAAAATGTGGCATCCTAGGGTAGATGGCAGTGGAAGGGAGCGAACAAAAAAAGATGAGAACAATTCTTCAAGAACCCGAAGTTTTTTGTACTTAATATACTCTGCCAACTTAATTCTATTAAGACAAAAATCAAAGCTTATCTTTTCACTCCTTGCCAAATAAATGGTTGCCTTATTTGGCCCCCTAGCTGTAACATTTTACCTAGCTATAACAGTCATTTTACTAGATGGTCCCTGATATTCCAATCTACAAGTGGTCCTCGCTCATACCAAATCAAGGCTAATCTCATAGAGCAAGAGAATGCTGATGTGAGAGATGTGATACGTGAGTTCCAAGGAAACAAAAGACTTTTCAGCCTTGACCTAAGACTGCTTACTCTCAGAGAATCAGTAATCATTATGAGGATTCAAGCAATCCTGTGGAGATACCTATGTGATGAGGAACTGAAGTCCTCCACCAAAAGTCAGTACCAACATGCCAACCACCAGATGAGCATCTTGGAAGTGGATTCTCAAACCCACTCAAAACTTCAGATTATACCAGATCCCTAGTCTGCAATGCCACACGCTGAGTCTCAGACGTCATACAGTTGAGACAAGCTATTCCTATTGTCTCCTGTCACAATTAATGGCTACTAACGGTCATAAGAGAAAATAATATTTATTGCTATTTTTGGAGAGATGGTGTAATTTCCAATACAACAATAACTAACCCTAATCGTTTTGATCATCTCTCTATACCTCACATGTTTCCCAAAAGTAACAGTTTGAAGAGACTCTATGAGCTAGAAGAGATGACCAATTCAAATGTTGGCTCAGTTTGGGGTTTACTAAAGAGTATTTAAAAATCATTTCTATTTGCACACCTCCAGAGGCAGAAAACATATTAACCCCTAGGGCAACAGACTCCATTGAAAGCTGGGATCCCCATAACTCAGAATCATTGAGATTTCCTATCCTAATCCCCACTCTTCTGATTTTCTTTTTTCCCCAGAGATGTCTCTGACCCAGTGTTGAAACCAAACCACCCATCCCTATCCTTCCCAACCTCCAAAAAATCAAATTACAATTCCAAAAAGGCATGCTCGACTTGGAAACATCAGCAAGAAAGTTCCATTTCCCTGAATCTCTAAATGAAAAAAGACTCCTTGTCAGTTTGATGCAATTAACTGTGGGAGATGATGACGGAGCAGTGAGAGTTTCTGTGAGGGGGCAGAGAGGTAGCGGAAGCCCAACTCAGACAGACATGCCGCAGATGGCACAACGAGATAACGCCTTTCACATTTCAGAAATCACATTGTCAACAATGCTCCCAGACTTGGAAATTAGCTGAAGTCATCAGGAGTGCCTGGCAGCAGGCAGCAGGCGCCTGGGTGGGGGCCCTTCATTTGACATTATGCATTGGTGCAAAAAGAAACTAGCAAGGTTCACAAAGCAGGTTGTTGGGTCAACTGTCTCAGGAGTCCACAGGAAGGGCATTCCTGGGGCAGATTGAGGCTTTTATTTGCCGTCACCATTCAGCTTTCCTCTTACTTTATCTCCTATTCCAATAGTTAGAAACTAAACCCAAGATTCAGAGCACATCTTTCTTCTATTCCATGCCTTCTGGTTTGATGCACCATCTTTAGGTTGCACCCTCTTTGAATTATGAATTGGTATATCCTCAAAGCATAGCTGATTCATTAATCCAATGTCTAAAATGAGAATTGCATGACTTTTAACAAAAGTACACTTGCTAAAACAAAAAAAGTCTTTTAAAAATATGAAATCCATCTGGCATATTCTGACCTTTCTATTATAGTTGTCTTGTCTTGGGCATCTCCCATCCTTAGAGGAGCCAGGAAACAGAATCCGAAGCTTATCACCTGTTTCCCAAGATACTCATGACCCCAGTCAATTACAATGATTTTGAGGTCAGGGTGTTGGAAATTAGCTACTATTGCTGCCCTATTGGTGCTACAGTATGAGATGTCACAGCAGATAAAGTTACGGATCTCGTGCAAGGAAAGGGTAGTCCAGGAGAAAGTACATATGAGCCCTTTTGCAAAAGTAATTTCTTATTGTTTTATAGGAAAACAGAGTTTTATTTCTAACTGCAGAATCCTGATTCCTGAACAAAACTTTCCCTGGGAATTTGGAAAGATAAAAAATTAAAATGTGTCTGTTAAGGAAGTGGGCAGAGAAATGAGAGAAAACCTGGGGACATTAGTGGAGGGCAGCAGATACTGGTTGTTGGATTGAAGCCGAAATATTGTATGAGACTAAAACTCTATCATTATCATCCTGCATGGTGTTGGAAACAAGACTCACAAAAGGCACTGGGTAGAAAGCAGAGTAGGAATCTTCTCTGACAGTCATGGAAACACAGATCACTGAAACTCACTTGAGACTTCCAATCAAATCTCTCTGCCCAACTCCAGCTGCAAGTGTAGCCCCTAGGAGCTATCTAAGCCCTTAATTTTCCATCATATCCCAGGAAATCCTGGTAATCTGTTTGTCAATACAGGACAGAAAACACTGAATAGAGAGATGAAACTTGTCAGGAAGTGAAACCAGAGAGAAAGGTGAAGCTGAAGAGAAAGTGCTGTGAGCAGCTGAGTCTGGATGATTCTCAAATTACTGCCACACACATTCTGCCCAATACATACATACATACATACATGCATACATGCATACATACATACATAGATGCATACATACATACACACACAATCTTCTCATAAAGGCATTAAATCTTCTCTTGGCAATGACAACAGGTTTTTTTTTTAATGTCAAATTTCACAAGATAGCATTGCCTCTGAGAGCAAGTGTACACAAGGACCTGACAGAGAAAAGCCAGTGGTGGGCTTCAAGGGAAAAGAAATATTGCTGATTCATTCCCAAGATTGTGTTCCCAGCACTGTTCCTCAGGCTCCAACTTATCTCTATAAAAACGGGCAGGTGGAAAATTCACCTTGACCTCACACCTTTTGTGTGCCAGAAATTTTTGCACAAGTAAACTTTGGTGATCATTTCAAATGACTGCATGCGTAAAAACAGAGAAAACAAATTTTGGATGGAATTGCTAATTTTTCTTGTTCAAAACTGGTTTAGCTTCCCCAGCTATTCCCAAAGTCAGCCCACCAACCCCTACAGGGCTCCTATCAGTCATGGGGATGACTAAGCTTTGTCCCTGGTTTCAGGTCTAGCCCAATCCAGGCAGGCTGGAAAGGCTACCAGAAAATTTTGCAGAAAGCCCCAAGAATCTAGAAAAGTTTGGATTTCTGCAAACCCCAGGGGAGTGTCAGAGAAACAATGGCTGGCTTGATCCAAGCCATAACTTCTCAAAGCATGAAGCCTAAACCAGGAATATTTTTGCAAGTCTGTGGTCCCTGACCACACAGCACAGGTGGAAAACTTTTCTAAACCCTCAGCTTCTCCTTCTTCCCCACTAAGTTTGAAAGCACTTTGGAGGTAAGTGTCCTATCCTCACCCAGGCTGTGCCCACCCTAGGCCTGCTTGGCCCTCCAGCCTCGGCTCTGCTGGGCCACAATTCTTGAGGGATTCTGAGGGGGGCTGTGTCGCCAAGGCTCAGCTACTGTCAGGAGTTGCAGCAGGTAAACCAGATCTAGCCAAAAGGCACCCCTTCTCTGTGTGTACTTGCACTCTGCCCACTAGGAATGGAAGGTGGAATGAGGCCAGGCTTCTTACACCCCTAAAGGCCTCACTCAAAACAGACAGCAGACCCCTCCCGGTCACACCTGAGGAGCTCGAAGGTGCCAGCTCGGCAGTTGGGTCTAGATGGCAGCAAGCTGCAGCTGATGGATCGCTTTCCAATGAGGGCGAGGCGCCGGCTGCCAGCTGTGCCAGTACAGGCTCTGGATCAGCTTGACTGCATGCTCCAGCACACGCGGGCCGGAACAGCGGACGTCATTCCGCCTTTGAGCAATTAATCTATGCAAGAGACAGGCCGTCAACAGGACAGCGAATGCGCCTCTGCTGCCTTCACCCATGGGAGAGTTAGGGCCTGCAAAGAGCCTCGATTCTGCTGGCCGCCTAGTCCTGAAGTCCCTTGACACAGGCTCAAGCACAACCATCGACCCTTCTTCCCTGCGCCTCACTTTTGGAGGGGATAAGGGTGAATGGGAAGTGGCAGGCCTCGGGTACCGAAGGAAAGTACAAGATGTGGTCTTCAAGTGGGGGAACCCTAGCCCATGTGCAACAAATAGTACTTTTCCTTGTACCCCAGCTCTGCCCCCCCACCCACCATCACAGTTGTGAGGACCTAGACTAACTGTCCTTCAGGGCAATCCCAAGTACCATTACTAGCCTGAGACAGCACCTGCCCCTCGGGCAATAGTGTTGACCAAGTTCTTGGCTCCCATCCAGTCCACAAACGTCAGAACCCCAAGAGTTGGCCTTCAGAAAAAAATATAGGGTCAAATCTCTTTGATTATTTGGGTGTGAGGACTCTCAAGCCAGGCTCTGGATGCCAGTCCTCAAAGACACACTCTCCAGTGATAGGTGCCTCAGAAGTTAAACCCAGATGATGCTGGGATACCATGAGGCACCAAGAATAAAACAGGGGTCAGTGACATCTCTCAGGTCTCTCCCTCTTCTATTCTGATTGTCCATATGGTTCCTAAATGACAATGAAGAAAAGTAAAAATGCCTCTAAGTGGCCTTCAAAATCAGTTCCCAGGAGGAGTTTCACCCCTCCCCTTGACTCTTCCTCTTTCAGTCCAGAAAAATTAGCTCCCAATAAATTTTTGGGTATGTACTTCTAGTACTGTGCAAAGCTCACTAGTGTTTTCAACCATCAAGGCATCACCACCTCCTTCAAATCGGAAGCTGTCCCCAACCATCCTTGGATATAGCCAATGTGCACAGCTATCTATCCACGCCCTGTGTTACTGGACAACTGCTTGATTTCTGGCTCTTTCTATCCCTGAGCTATGAGATCCACCAGCCCAGGGGACATATTAAATCCTCTCTATGGTCTGGTTCCTGCAGAGAGCCTGGGATGTAAAAGGGGCTCGCTAATATTTAGGGTTCTCAAAAAGACGCTTCCCTCAAAGAAAAGCTTGATGTATGTTGTTCAAATACAATAGCCCTGTCTAGAGCCATCCACCATGACCTGATAGATAATGAAGCCATGATATGTTGCTCTACAACGTGGCAGAGGTCTAAGCCAAGGTCTGATCATACCTTTCTTTTTCTTTTTTTTTTTTTTGATCATACCTTTCATCTCCAGACCTGAGACTTGAATCCCTCTACCCCAGGCTCCACATTAGAAGAGTCCGTCATCTCTCACTCTATGCTACCAAGTTCAGATTCAACTTATCGTTCCATGGCCAAACCTACAGATTCCTTAGAAATAGTGCAACTCATCTGTTAGCCATAAATCAAGGCTTGACAACTCCCTAAGGTAGAACATACTGGAAAAAACATCCCAGAAAAAGACACTTAAAAAGGGAAGTAGACTCAGATGATCAAGATCTTTTACTCTTTACCCTGACCTGTCTGACAGCTCTGATACTCCAGGGAAAGACATCATTTGGGAACCAAGAGAGGCATGACAATTCCAAGCTCATCTCAACTCAAAAAGAAACATCTGCACCTACCTCACTGAAATGGTGATGTTGGAAGTAGAAATGTCATCAGGCCATGTAATGCTCAAATATTTTATTTGGCATTATTTCTGAGTGATTATCTTAAATGGATACATTTAGGAAAGCAGATCATCTTCTATGAAATTTATGGCCACTTCCGATTGAAGACCTTTAAAATTTTAACAAAAAATAATAAAAGGAAACAAAATGTTATTTTCATAAGTTAGAATAAATAAAAACAATATTCCTTAACATAAATGTTAAAGACAAAATGGTATAATAAAAAGAAAACATTAGCCTGCTTTACTACAATAGTTGGTTCTCAGAGGAAAGACAATCATCAAAATGATAAGCCATTAGCCACTCCAAATTTTAAATGATTCTCCAGACAAAACAAAGACTCTGGAATACAAATGAGAGAGTGAATATCAGTACAGAGAGGGAAAAAGTAAAATAAAATCACAAGTCAAGAGACACATCCCATGCCAGGAATAGTACAGGCCTAACATAATTGCTGATCCTGTCTCAAATTTCCAGCACCTTAGATGATTGCCCAAACACCATTGGGGATCATGCCTGAGCACAGACATGGGAACAGCTTCTGAGCACTTCTGGGTGTATGGCTAAAATTTACTCCTCCCACACACACCACATACGCAACCCCACACACTCCCACACACTTGTCAGTACCTACTGTAGGGTTGCTGGAAGACCCTTTCAAGGAGGCATTTTTGACCTGATACTTGAATGGGGAAAAGAGCAATTTTGCAGAGACCTTGGGGCAGAATTTTCTAGGTACAAAGTCATTCTATATCTAAGAATGGAAGAGGGCCGCTTTCAGATGAAGAAAGCGAAGTGCCAGAGTAGTAAGCCTCTTGCTCTTCTGTTACCCCAAGACCTTGCAATTTAGCTCAGCACCCCCATGAGATTCTCTTACAAGCCCTTCCTTGGGATTTTGGCAATCCCAGCATATGCTCTCAGCAGTCATGCCTGTCACCTCTGGGACTAAACTTCCAGCATATTCTATTTTCCAGATCATCCCAGCAGCCTTAGTATCTCCTCTCGCATGTTGTTTCCCCTGACATGGGTTACAAGAACTATACATGTCTCACACAATGACAGATCTTTTATCACTAGATGTCATGGCAGGAGTCAGGGAATAAGACAGGTGATAAGACTATAAAGTCATGCTTCCAGAAATGCCCACCAATCTTTCCTGATGCCACACCTGCACTTCCACCTCTTTGCCAATTTCCACAATGCTTTATTATAATGAACAACAAGCTCATTAATAACCCCTCTCCTTTCCCTGAGCCACAGCCACCAGGGGAACCAGCAGGTGCAAGGGGCTCACAATTAGTCCTTTATAGTGCATGGTTGGCAATAAACCCACCCAAAGCTGGAACAACCAGGACCTGACTCCATGGAGTATCAGCTTGAGTAATTAATGGTAGAGCCACAAAATGGGGAAAAAAGTGTATTAACCCTTGTGAATCCATGAAGCATAGAATCTTGGGTTTAGGCAGATAAGGAGAGTATGAGTTCATTGCTAGAAAAAAATGAAGTGTCTGGTCTCAGTCTCCCTATCTGTGTCGCTGGTATTTGTCCTTGGTAAGGCATGACCCTTCACCCTATATTATCATTAAAGATACGGGGGCCGGGCGGTGGCGCTGGAGGTAAGGTGCCTTCCTTGCCTGCGCTAACCTAGGACGGACCACGGTTCGATCCCCCATTCCCCATATGGTCCCCCATGCCTGCCAGGAGCGACTTCTGACTTCTGAGCGAATAGCCAGGAGTAACCCCTGAGCGTCACTGGGTGTGCCCCCCCCAAAAAAAAGATACATAAAATCTGCCTCATCCTGAAATTTCTATTGAGTCTCAGGATATTTCATCACTCTAGTTCAGAACAGAATTCATTTGAATGAATAAAGCTGGGACCTTTCCTCAAAAAGGGTACCCTGGGGATAAAGGTAGTATTAAAAAATAGGAGTAGCTATGATGGGGAAAGAGAGATGTATGGGAATCATCAAAGAACTCAGTTGTTTTGTATTGTCAGAAAATATCATGAAAGGTTAGGTATATCTGATCAGGGAATATGGCCTAAATGGGCCACATAGAAAAGGTTCTGACCATTCAGACTTGGTTGCAAATGGAGAACAGTGGAGTCAGGGAGATCTGATAGACTGATGTGTTGGCCAACCAACTGTAGGTTCAGCACAAGAACTCGAAGATATGAATTTACTTAGCCTCTACTATGTCAGAAATAACTCAGATAACTTCAATGATGCTTGACCTTCTCCAGGGCAACACCAGGCAATGGTTGGGGAACTATATAACAATGGAGAGTGAACCAGGGTTAGTTCTCCGCAAAGATACACCTAACTCCTATGGTATTTCTTTTAGGGGCACCCAAATAATAATAAAATATTTTATAATCATAACTACCACAAAAAACACAATTCACAAAATATCAAACTTCTAATAAAGCTAGGATGAATACTACTGACTTTTCCTCAGCTTCAATATGGTTCAAAACTGTTAAGTCTCTGCTTCCTGAGGTTTCAGGCATCTTATATTCCTTACTCTGATAGGGTTAAGATCTAAGTCTCCTGTGTTAGCCACACACACACACACACACACACACACACACACACACACACACACGCACAGAGACTCATCAATAACAGGGGACTCAGAAAAAAAGGGCCACTGTGTTTCTTCCTCTGCTATCCCTACTGCACCTGTGAATATGCTGTGTGCAAATACAACATATCTAACGAAAGAAAGAGCAAGTCCTTTCCTGTGTGTTCTGGATGTTCCATCAGAATCTACAAGAATATTTTCTTATAATGTACCTTTAAAAAAAAAACCTCATTGAGAATGATGAAATGTGAATTGAAACCATGAGCTGCCATTTTTCACTGCTTGAATAGCAAAGATTTAAGAGATAGACAATGCCCAGTATTGACATGGACTCAAGAAAAGCACATTCCTCTGCTTTGCTGCTAGTATTGCAAATTAAAATACAGTGGTTCTGGAAAGCAATTTGCAATATGTAACAAAAGCCCTTGAAAATTACATTTCTTTTGATCGAGCAATCTCACTTGAAAGAATTTATATGAAGAAAATAATTAGGCAAGTGCCAGAGGATGTATCTTCCAGGACATTTCATCACAGTATTGTTTAAGACAGCAAGAATTTGTGAGTAGCCTACAGATCCATAGTTTTTGACTTACTGCTCCCATTAAAAAATATTAATTAAAATGTAGTATATAATGGAATACCATGCAGCCACTTAAAATAATGGTGTGATGCTCTATTTACTTAAAGCAGAAGGATGCACATGATGTGTCACATTGCATATTTAAAGTTATTAAACAGGGTCAGAAAAATAACTCAAGTGGTTAAGAATATTCTTAATTTGTGTAAAGTACCATTAATCCACCATTTCCTACCCAGTCATTGCTGAGTATAACTAACTCATAGGCCCTGAGCTCTGAGGAAGAGGGGTGTCCTCTATTTTTAAAAACAAGATTACAAAGGAGAATGCACATCGTGTAATTAAGGTTTTAAAGACTTTCTGGAATAACTCTGAAAAGTTGAATACTAATCTAGGTAATATAACATTAGATAATTTTAAAGAAGTATATGATCACAGTAAAATTTAAGGAGAATACAGAAATTTTGCGTATATCTCCCACCCTATATCACATACAGACCCTCTTTTGTTATTAACAAAGTGATATTTCCATTATCATTGATGACCAGAGATTGACATATAGTTTATATGATAGCTTATTCCTACTGTTTATGTGCTATGAGTTTAGATCAAAGTAAAATAGCATGCATCCATCATCATAGTTATCAGACAGAGAGGGTTTTTCATCATGTGAAAAGTCGTTTTCATAATAGAGTATTTTTACTGTCCTCACATACTTCTGTGTTATACCTATTTCATCTCTCCCTATCCCAACTTTTCTCAACCACTAATCTTTTAGGTTTTGTTTGGTGGTTTTTGTCTTTTTTCAGATTATTATAGACTTATAATTATACAATGGACATCAAAACTACAAAAGACCTTGGATATGAAAAAGATGATTTTGGTTATGATAGTAAAGACTACTTCATAAGAAATTAATAACCAGAACTTCATAAAAATTAAAATACTTCACTCTGCAAAAGTAATGAAATAGCACAAACACACTTATCAAATCCAGACCAGACAGCACAAATGTGAGGGAAGATGTGGGGCAACAAGAACTCTCAGCTATTGCTGGTGAAATGTGACATGGTACCACCACTTTGGGAGAGAGTTTGGTAGCTTCTTGTAAAACTAAACAGTCTCTTCTACAATTCAGTGACTACCATCAAATTAAGAAAAAAGTTACATGCTTTGCACATAGTTTTATTTATAGCATCTATACTCATAACTACTGACTAAGATGCAAACAAGATGCCTTTAAGTAGAAAGGTTAGTAGATAGGTACTGGTACCACCAGATCATAAATAATTATTCCACACAAAAAAGAAAGAAGTATAAAGCCTATAAAAGACATGGAGGAAGTATGACTGGCACAAAGAAAACAATTTGAAAAGGCTTTATATTGAAGTTCCAATCATAGGGCATTCTGGTTTTAAATTTATTCATCTTTAATTTCTTTATACTCTTTGCATATTTTACACAATGTTCATCTTGTATTCATATAGAAAAAGTGAAAGTAGCACATACCTGGTTCTGCATGTGTTGGGTAAATGTGCTGCAGGGGAGAGTCATTCCCATTACCTCCTCATCTGCGTGGATCAGAATTAAGATAGAAGATCTTGTACAGATTCTTCCTTGGGCAAATGAGGCTGTTTTCTCTCTCATAGACAATACTTCATGCCTCTTCAGAAATATTTGAGGATGGATTACCATTCCTATACATTCAGACCAAGTACTAAATATCACCTTTTCACCATCAAAAGGCTGCTCCTGCGTCCCTACTGAGGTGAAACCCCAGCATGTCCCATGCCCTATTTGGTCATTTATGGAACAGAGAAAACACGGTTAGCCTTATGGGTGGACTTAGTGACAGATGGCATGTGTCTCTGGAATTTATTTGGTAGGATAAGCCAAATAACCAAAAGAAAAACCCAAACCTCTGCATTCATACAGCAGGTGTTATTTTTTATGACACAGCCAGCCTGCCCCTAAGTTCCACAGCTCTTCACGGGGCTGAAGGAAAATCCACCTCCCTGACCTCACTTCACCAAAACAGAGGAAAGAAAATATAGAATATCTCTCACCCAGTCATTTTCATGTTATGCCAAAACAAGTCACATGGCTGCCTAAAAGGATGAGGAAATACAACTCTATCTTATTATGAATCTAAGTGGCTAAATGTCAGAAATATCGGTAGAAAGCAAAAAAAAAAAAAAAACAACTCCCACAGTAGTTGTTTAGAAACAGTTTGGGAAAGATAAATGTCAAACCTGCAGCTGCAAAAGAAGCCTATGCTATGCCAGATCTTGAGCTAGGGAAAAACCATATGAGAAAACTAGTTTAAATGATGCTTATGAAGGTAACACAGCTATTAAGAGCAAGAACTGGAACTGCACCCTGCTTGTTATGCATATACCTGATCGAACCATTCCATGTTATATTTCATCTTCTGAAATAAAAATACAATGATAGCTCCAGAATCTTTCTTTAGGAGGAAGAAACTGGCCCTGAAATGTAGACAGAAGGACTCTGTGAATTGGGCAGTACATAGAATCCAATGTGTGGTCCCAAATAGAGGGAGCTGGGACTGGAGTGATAGTAGAGCAAATAAGGTGCTTGCCTTCCACAAACCAAGTTTGATCCCCTGCAACTTATATGGTCCCCCCAGCACCACCAGGAGTGATCAATGAGTGCAAAGCCAGATTAACCCCTTAGCATCTCTTGGTGTGTCCAAAAACAAAAACAACAAAAAATGGACAGACCCTGGGCTTGTGTTTACAACCTGCTGCACAGGGAGACATGGAGAAAGTGTCCAGTATAGTTGCAGTGTATCCCTGCCCCCTGGGACGCTCGGCACTAGAGGATGCTAATTCTCTCATTTATCTCCAAGAGGGTTTGGGTCATTATCTCCCCATAGTCTGGAAACTTTACAGAATTACTCAGCTTGCCTCATCATCACATGGGGCATATATGCATATGCTAACATCCATGTGCTCTTAATATAACACACACTGAGCCTCTGTCACATGCCCATGCACTCTGTGGATGTGCAAGCTCTTCACCTGATTTACAGCCCTCTGCATAGTCAAGATGCTGATGAACCCTCTGAAATTGTCGTTCTATAGGCGCACACACATACACACTCACATAGTGCAGCAATGCATCCATCAATCCCATCCTTGGGCACACACATGCTCACAAAATGCACATCCAGTACCACTCTCATCTGTGAGCCATATACACACTGTGCACAGCACGCAGCAACACATCCAGCACCACGGACAACTGGCTTCTGATTCCTACCCAGCCCCCTCATTGCTTGACCCTGGCCATGGGCTCCAGCGTGCTGAGTTCAATCACTGTCACTGCCAAGGCTATATTAGAGCTCAGCTCCAACCATCCGAGAAATCAGTCACCCACATATGGCCTCTGTGGCCCTAGTTTCACCTCAGCAGCTGTGCTCCATATCTGCTTCACTCCTGCCCCAGTGAGCCAGCTGGTCCTTAACCCAAATGCCCCTTGTCCCCCACCTCCTCCACCAGAACCTGCCGCTGTCCATCGGCAAGGCTTCCTGAATCCAGGTAGAGGAGCTCCCACTTAGCCTTAAAGACTCCTTCCTCTTCATAAACCCAGGCACAAAACGAAGGTAGAGGACAACATTAGTGAAGCCCCTGCCATCCAGAGCTCCAAAGGAATCTGTGGGCAATCATGTGAGAACTAACTGCGGGGAGGGTCTATGGCAGGCACTGAGTGTACTGCAGCCAACCAAGGTCCCTCAGTGAAAACACAGGCAGATAGACACATAGATAACTATACAGAGACAGTGACAGACGCTAACACACAGACACAAGCACAGGTAGACAAAGGGAGACTGGTAGATGCACAGACACACAGATAAGACAGACAGACAGATACACAAACATATATGTAAAGACAGTCATAGATAGTCTCCATAAGAAAACTAGTGTAGCCATGTGTACGATGGATGCTGACTAAACTCATTGTGAGGATTCACGATTATGCATGAGTTTAAATGGGCCTGTGTTTGTATAAATACAAACTGCTGTGCTCTACCTCTAAACCTTATATAATATATGGCAATTTTTTTTTCTCACATTTTTGAGTCTGGACCACACTCAGTTCTCACTTCTGGCATAGGCTCATTGGTGGGTTTTCAGGGAATTAGATAGTACCAGAGATCAAATCCAGACCTTCTCTATGTAAAACACACATCCTATGTAAAACACCTCTATGTAAAACGCACACTCTACGAAAAACACACTTGTGTGTTTTGTCCCTATGTCTAAAAATTTTTAAATCTAAACAAAAAACCTTGTGTGTTGAGGTCCCACATTCTGAGAGAGGAGAAGGGAGAAGAAAATTAAAAACACTGATGGAGGGGATGTTATTTTCAGTTTTGTTTTAGAGCCACCAACAGCTAAGTTCAGAGATCACTCCCAAAATACCTTAAGGAACCATGCAGAGCCAGGGATCAAACCCAAGTTTTTGCAGCAAAGCCTGCACCCAATCCATTAAGCTTTCTTTCTCTCCTATCTCAGCCACTGCTTTTAATGAGCCCAAATGACATTCCAGCTCCTTGACTGATTGGAAGGAAAGTTACGTGGGAATTAAGTTCTGCCTCTGGGTCTTCCTGTCTATCAATGAATACAAATACCAAACTTATGGAAAAATTATATGCAATTAGAGGTGGCAAGTGTTCACCACACTGGACACAAAGTAGGGGCCAAGCAAGTTATAAATAGTTAGTTAGCTTTGTTAAATCTAGATTATTTCATAGAGCATTAACACAGTTTTTATACTATTACTTAACAGAATAGAGAGATCGCTAGGATGAGAATTTCCCACTGCAAGTGGCTTGAAAAATACATCAAAATGAACTTGTGTTGATACCTAAAAGTTGGGGAGGAATTGAGATGCAGAGAGAGGACAAATAAAAGGGGTTGTGCAGAGGCACTGCAGCAGGAGAAAGTAGGGGGAGAAGAGTTCAACAACATAGAGAATCCAATCACATTGTCAGACCAAAGGACCAGGAGCATACTAGGTAAATTCAGATTGGGCAGGTTCAAGAAAAAAGAATATAGCAACTGGAACTTACAGAAAGGAGAAAAAGGGCTGTGGGTGACTGTCCTGGAGATGCCAGTTCTCCTGACCTCACAGTCCTAGTTGAGGCCAACCTCACTCCTGGCAGACAGCTATGCTCACCACTAGACCACCAACACCACTCAACCTCACTCCTGTTCTTAGAATTATCTAGGCTTCTCTGGGACTTTGTTCCCCTCATTTACCTGTCTCTCAGAAACCTTTTCCTCTCCCTTAGCACAGAAGCTTTTCTCTCAGCCTACAAAGCAGACTGAAGACTCTCCTTCTAAAATTAGATTTCGGAGAAGTCCGGTCCTGCCCCTCTCTACACCTCCTTTTTCTACAGCAGCTTCTCCTGCAGTATATAAAATAAGCCAGGTGTGTCCTATAGCAACTCTACCCATGGGGAATCCCCAAACTGGTTATCCACAGTCTCATTCCTAATCTGTAAGAGGTAAGGACAGAAATTGAGAGCAAAGGTTTAGAAGCTATCACAGTTATCTGAGTAATTATATATGGCTAATGGTGCTAACAAAAGCAGGCTTGTTTTTTGCACGCTTTTAACTTCATTTTAGAATAATTCATGTTTATCATATTTTACTGAAGCATCAGGCTGCAACAGATTAAAAACTAGTTCTTTAATATCTGTCCTCCTCTGTAGATGGAGTTATAATAATGGTGTTATTAAACCTAGAGTAGGTTACTTATCTAAGGAATGGAAGTGAGAGCAAAAGAAAATTGTTTTGCATTCCGTAATCCAAAGAGAGCAATGCTGTCCTCGCTATAGGAAAGAAGCCTGGGACTGCAGAGATGGCACAACAGTGGAGCATTGCAGGCGGCCGATCCAGGATGGCCAATGGTTCAAGTCCCAGCATCCCGTATGGTCCCTCGGGCCTGCCAAGAGTGATTTCTGACTGCAGGGTCAGAAGTAACCCTAGAATGATGCCAGGTGTGACCCAGAGAACAATAAATAAATATGCATTTAAAAGAAAAGAATAAAGCCGCTCAGTCTATTAAAGAATTCTCTCTGAAATTATCTTGAAACCCTGAGGTTTGAGTAGAACCATGCAAGACCTCAAAACCATGCATTAGCTTTTTCTCATCACAGTTTCTAGCATTCCCTAAGTATTGAGTGAATATTGTTATAAATAACTCTATCGTACAAATTGGCTCCTGTTCCAGTTACCCACTGGCACAAAATAAACCACCCCAATTTAATTACTTGAAAGAATATTTTATAGGGGCCTTAGTAATAGTAGGGCAAGTTGGGCACTTCCCTTGCACATGGGAACCTCTATTCGATCCCTGACATTCCATAAGTTTCCCTGAACACCTCCAGTAGTTCCTTTTCTTTCACTTTTTTAAATAATAATCACTTTATTTAAGCCCCGTGTTTGTTTACAAAATTTTTCATGGTTGAGTTTCAGCCAAACAATGTACGTTATCCTTTATCAGTGCACATTTCTTGCCACCAATGTCCCTTTTCCTTGCCCTCCTGTTGGCAGACATTTACTTCTCTCTGCCTGTCTGTCTGTCTGCCTGTCTCTGTGTGTGTGTCTTTCTCCTTTTTTTCCTTCCTTTTTGAAACACAATGGTCTGCACAACTGTTAATGAAGGGGTATGTATCATTTTATCCCCTTTCCAGAAAAAATTTCTGAGTGCAAATTCAGTGCTCCTGAGCAATACTGAATGTCCCCCCAAAAAAATAAACAAAGAAAATGCTGAATAAATTATTTTATGTTCCCCTGGATAGATGGGGTCCATGGGCTGGTTATCACTATGAAAGTCTCACAAACAACTGCAGACACATGAGAGCTGGTAGACATCAAAAAGTCCATCTGGCTGGAGTCAAAACTTCTTCACACATTAGTATTGGAACTTCTGCTGAAAGGGATGAAGAAGATGTGGCCTTGTTTTCATATAGCCTTTCCATATGGCCTCTCCACATGGCTAAATTTGAGTTTCATCACAGCATGGCTGTCTCAAAAGACCTAGCAAGGCCCAGCATGGAATCAAAAAAAAGTTTTTTGGTTTTTTGTTTTTGGATAACACCTGGTGGCGCTCAGGGGTTAATTCCAGCTCTGCACTCAGAAATCACTCCTGGCAGACTTGGGGGACCATGCGGGATGCCAAGCATGAAACCTGGGTTCATCTCGTATCAGCTACATGCAAAGCAAATGCCCTACCATTGTGCTATTGCTCCTGCCTTGGAATCAGAATTATTGATTCCATAGACTATTGACTGAAATAGTCAGTTTTGTGACTTGGTTACTCACTTCACCTCTCTCTGGGATAGTAACTTGCAACCATCAGTATCCATGCCTGGCAATTTATAACAGAGAGCAGGGAGAATAATTTTGGATATTCAAAATTCATATTACTATTACTATCATGAACATCATCACTTACTATATACCACCATACTATGTACTATGCTTGACCCTTGTGTGTGTGTGTGTGAGAGAGAGAGAGAGAGAGAGAGAGAGAGAGAGAGCTCAAAGTTACTGTTCCCATTGTATGAAAAAAACATAGAAGTTCAAGAATTTTCCTGAGGTCACAAGCTAGGAAGAGATGAAAATAAAATGCAAGACCAAGTCTACAGAAAGCTACTAAAATAAAATTTAAAAAAATAATTTTCTACAAAAAGAAAAAAAGTGATCTTCAGTTAGTGAGACAGTAAGAACTATCCTGACAAACTGGACCACTTATGCATCCACTCACCTCAGACTCAGCTCAATTATTCTTCACCCCAAATATCATTTGGTTGACTCCTCACCAGCAGATGCCCCTCAGCTACCTAGCTTTCCATCACAAAGAAAATCTGTCAATAAATCCTCCTTCACTTTTTTTCTTAGAAAATAATGCCCTGTTTATCCGCAATAAGTTGGAAATGACCTGGTGGTTCAAGAACTGCAAGTCATATTTCTACAGGGAGCCCAATAGGGACTGCCAAAGAACCTCTGTGCCTTGCCAGGGGAGCCTGGTAATTAGATTAAATCCATTCTTTGGCTCGGTTTCCTTCCCAAGCAGACCAGCTATTGAGCAATCCATTCTCCAGGCACTAATACATCACCTGGGAGCTCCAGGCCATGATAGATGAGCTGGGCCATCAGCAGGGTCCGCGATGGATGGGTGCCATTCATCACAGGGGAAGCCAGTGGAGCCATGAGTTACTTCTGCTGTGGCACCTTCCACCCCCATTGGGGCCAGAGCCAGGACAGAGGCTGAGGATGGGAGTGGGGGTGGGTAACAGAGCTAAGAGAACTTCTCTAGGAGATGAGCCAGTTACTGTGGGCATATGTTTTCTGAGCCATTTCAAAGCAGAAAGATATTTCATAGAGTTTGCAGCTGGGGCAAGAAGCAAATCAGAAAAGTGAATGTAAAAGGCAAGATCACAGGCTTTGGAAATCATACTTGCCTGGTATGCATCTTTGTTCTGCCTTTCCCCTGCTGTGCAAACCCCAGTAAAGCATTCATCTCTCTGAAGCTATTCCCTTTTCTCCTTCCAGGTGCTCCTTTACAGATCTCTGCCCCTCCTAGTTAAGCAGGGTTACATGGTGAGTTCTAGTTAATGAAATATATATGTAAATAGCATAATCACATGCAAGGGAAGCGATGAAAGGCCCCCATGAAATCCTAAACCCCTCTCTTTCCCTACTGCAACCTCCAAATTGCCCCTTGTTAAAATAACAGCAATGTGGGCTCAGATTAAACCATATATCGTCAGAATAGACCTTATGGTCAGCAGAGACTATAACCTAGAAGCTTGCAAGACCCACAGCAGACCTTGAATCAGCAAAAGAACCTGTATTAAGAGATACAGTGTAGTTTTCAGGCTTCTTGTTACCATAGCATAGCTTAGTGATCCTGGCAGAAACTCTAGATCTCATATCAGCAAAGAATCAGAGTAAAGATTCTAGGCCAGTGGTTTCCAAAGTTTTCACACCTAAAGTCTGGACCCAGTCTGCAGAAAACCACTATTCTATTGCCAGATGGACTCTGATATCCTTCTTTTTTTTTGTTTGTTTGTTTTTTCTGCTCACCGCTCTTTAAAAAGTGATTTTTCATGAAGGGTGGTGTACTCAACCATGAACAATTTTATGTCCACAGTACTTAAAATAATTAAAATTAAAAATTTTACATTTTATAAAACCATAAAAATAATTCCAACTAAAAACTGAATATCAGTAGGAAGCTTACCACAGAAGGGATGGGTGTAGGAAAAGGGGGCCCACACTGAGACAATGGTGGAAAAAATGGATACTCTAGTAGAGAGTGTGGAGTTGGAATATTTTATGCATGAAACCCTACCATTAACAGTATTATAAACCACGGTGACTAAAACAAAATAAAATTTTTCTTTTCTTTTTTTTATTAATATATTTAAACACCTTGATTACAAACATGGCTGTAGTTAGGCTTCAGTCATGTAAAGAACACTCTCCTTCACCAGTGCAACATTCCCATCACCAATCTTCAGTAAGTGAGATTGTGAGGGCTATCTTTTGTGGAGAAAGGGGATGTCATTGTTAGGGATAGTTGTTACGATAAGGGCAGTGGTGGCAATAGGAATAAGAGTAGAGGATGGCGTAAAATGTTCATCTCTACCAACGTCCCTATCCCTGTGAGGATTTGGACAATGGTCAGGTCTGGGGCCTAAGAGATACAGCATTTTATCCAACAGTCCTGCTTTCCAGGAACAGAATTGTCTGTGTTCCATGATGTCCCAGGTCTTCTTGTAGCACTTGAACAGCCTGTGAGTTTCGACCATACATGCCCCATGAGAATGCTCTTTCGGGGGGGGGGGCAAACAGTGTTTTGAAAGGCCCCATTAGCTGTAGAAACTCGTTGGCTTTCTGGCTCACCCTAATGTGGACAGATGACAATTTATGGGATCAAGATAAAACTCTCTCCTGTCAAGTTAAGGATTTCCTGGCATTTTATAGACTTTATGTATATGGAGAAATCTGTTATAAGCCTGAAACATAATCCATGTAATAATCACAATTTGTAAACCAGAGGTTGCATTATTCCAGTCTTTCAGAAGAAACTGAGGTTTATTTTTTGCCAGTACCACACTTTTGATTACTATACTGTTCTAGGGGAGCACCCTATTCCCTATACTCCAGTCGTTGTCGTGGGTATTTTTATAGATATTTTTATGGACTACTTTAAATCTGCATAATGTTTTGGTTAGTAATGTCATTTTGACAATTTTTTTCTTTCTATCTTTCTTTCTGTGGGGGAGGCACACCCAGCAATGCTCAGGATTGACTCCTGACCCTGCTCAGGATCACTCCTTTTTTTTATTAGTATTGTTGATTTACTTTTGGTTTTTGGGCCGCACCTGGTAACACTCAGGGGTTACTCCTGGCTATGTGCTCAGAAATCGTTCCTGGTTTGGGGGATCAGACTGTGGTCTGTCCTAGGTTAGCAAGTGCAAGACAAACACCCTACCACTTGCACCACCACTCTGGCTTCTAGATCACTCCTTTTAAAAAAAAGAGTTTATTTAAACACCAGGGTTACAAACATGTTTGTACTTGGGTTTTAGCCATAAATGCCTACCTGCCTTCACCAGTACAACTTGCCCTCCACCAATGTCCTCCATTTCCCTCCTCCTCCATTTCCTGCCTGTCTTTGAGACAGGCATTGTATTTCTCTATCACTGTCATGGTAGTTGTTAGTGTAGTTATTTCTCTAACTGCACTTACTACTCTTTGCGCTAAGCTTCATATCATTGGGTTCAGAGGTGAAAAGTTACCCAGAGCTCTTAGATAGATAAGTAATTAGCAAATCAAGAAAACATCAACCAACACTTATTCTCTCTAAGACCCTTGTGTTCTGCCTGTTATACAACATTGCCTCTACAGAGCAAAGGTTTGGCAACTAGACATCAGAGAAACCAGCCCCAGAAGATGTTGAAGCTGAGCCATACCCATTTTTTTTTCAGGATATGTGAAGGTTTAGAACAGGCACAGTGACTACTACTTCTCCCATCTGTCCCCTTGGCAGACATTGCTATTTGATACATCACACTTCTCCCCCTCAACAGAAAGGTCCAGCCATTACTAATTGGGTCCTGATGCTGAGCTAGACTTAAAAGCATAGAGGTTTAAGGGATCAAAGAGAATGCACTTGGGTTAAGAAGTATGCCTACCAGGTAACCAACCCTCATTTGATCGCTGCTAGGTGCAGTCCTAGAGGTCCACAACCAGCACCACGTTTCTTAGGCCCTTGCAGAACAGTTTCCAGGCTTCCAGAGAACTTATTAGAACCTTCATTCTCCCCCACACCCCCATAAAAAAACAGGAGTTTTAGTCATAGTGGAAGTCTGGCCACCCACACAGAGCCTGGGACAGAAGCCCACCTGGCATTCCTGGTGCTTTGTGGCTATAAAAAGAAAAAGAATACTTTGCGGTATTTCTTGGGACACAGGTCATGGGAAGAATGTAGTCAATTCTGCAGTGATTGCAAGGTCGATACCTGATCTTGTAAAAGCATCTGAGATCAGCATGTATCCTCTGCCGATGATCCCCAATCTCTCCAGATCTCACAGCAGTACTATAATAATCCTTGCCTTCTCCCTAACCACGTTCTTTCATCCTGCTAACCCTAAATTTCCGGTCTATCCACTTCTCCCCATCACAGCAGCACAGCTTGTTTTTCCAAACAACCATGCAGCCTCCTTTCTGATCTCCCTGCCTCCCCTTCTCCCAGATGATCTCTACAACTTGGCCATAGGGACCTTTGCAAATGAGGGGGGAAAGGCATGCTCTTGCCTCAAAATGCTCTCCTTACTAACAGAAATTGGGTACCCTCATCACCTGAGTGGCCTGTGTAGTCTTTTTTCCCAGCCCACTTCATAGAGTACCACTCTTGTATAGCCCACTTCATAGGATATCACTTCCTGTCTGATCTTCTCCAAGAAACTAATTTCTCAGTTTCTATAAGAAATTTAGCCCTTTCCACCTTGGGGTCTCTACTGTGTCTGAAATCTTTCTCAAGTTCTCTACAGTCATCTCTTTAGATCTTGGGGAGATTGTCCCTGACCATCCCCTATAAAGGATTCTTCCCACCCACCCTGAATCTCTTCATAAGGTTTGTTTCACTGTGAGCATTTGTCTTAAGCAAAGTATTATTTTTATATTTTTACTTTTAAGGCAGTATCACTTAAAATATATTGATAACTGAAATTGAAGTATTGAATGATTGTAGAATACTTTGTATTTTATGTTTAATATTTATTTTGTATTAAGAAATAAAGAAGTTTTGAGGGGGAGGCCAAAGGAAACAGTTGGACAGTGACAGTTGGAAAGTGACAGTTGGAGAGAAAGGATAAAAGGGGAGAGAGGACAGACAGAAGAGGCCCAGGCAGAAAGAGAGATTAGGAGAGACAGGGAGAGAAAGAAGGAAGAAAGTGAGATTAAGAGAGAAAGGGAGATGTATAAAGAATAATAAGAAGAGCTGAGACAGATAGAGAGACGAATAGAGAATAAGAAGAAGCAAGACAGAAAGAGAGAGAGATTAAGGGAGAAGAAGAAGAAGAGAGAGAGTGCAGAGACAGGGACAGAAGTCAGAAGATTAAGAGAGAAGAGCAGAGACAGGGAAAGAAGAGAAGACAGAGACAGGGAGACAGAGAAAGAGACAGAGACAGAGAGGAGAGAGAGAGATCGAACCAGGGAGAATTAGGGTCTTTTGGCCAAACCTTTTGTCCCCCCAAACCTATTTGTTTGAATCATTTATTGCGGATGATTATTGCCAAGGTCTCCCAGAGAAATGGGAATTGGTAACTCAATTTGGGAGGTATTTGGGGACCCTGGATATATTAGCAATGGGCTCAGCCACATCTTCACCCCACAAATGTTCATCTCTAAAGCAACCACAAGTGTCAGTGTTCCTTCTTTAACGTCCCAAGATTCCCTCCCTCTCTCCCGCTCCTTAGCAAACTCACTTCTATAAATTGATTTATCATACTTTGGGACACTTAGTGTTGATTCTTCTCACTTTAATGTACATAATTACTTCACCTCTGCATCACCATAATGTCCAAAACCCATGACCAATGAGTCATATTATTGCTAGCCTACTTCCCCCCTTTTTCTCTCCCACTTCCCTCCTTCCTTGGAATGCTTATTTCTATGTGAGATATTATATTTGTTACTCACTTGTCTGCTATTCCTATTGCTGTGCTTACGGGCACCCTGAGAACAGAGACTGTATCTACCCAGTACACTTTCACAGATTCTGCATAGAGCTTACCCCTGATGGAAATACTCAACAATGCAAATTGCAGAGCAAGGAAGCCTCCCACCAGGGTCCCTATACTCACACTGGCATGTTCTCATTCCAGTCCACTTCCTAGCCATGCCACCTCAGATTGTCTCTATGCACAACTTCCCCCAGTCATAGTCACCTCAGTTGCAGCTCCAAAAGCAAGGTGTCTTCTACACTTGTGCCTTGCAAGCCAAGGATGGTACCCTGCCCTGTGTCACTCACTAGGCAGGGTCACAGAGAAGGCTGATGATGATGTAAAGTCCCCACCTTGAAAAAGACTACTGGATGTGGCTGGTGACAGAAATACTGGGAAGAGGGGGGGGCAGTGGAGGCCTGAATTGTGCTGATAGCCTTTCCAAGTCACATGAAGGATCTTTGTGAAATCAAGGAGAATGTTAGAAAGGCCAGAAGATAAATAATGTATTGATTTTCCAAGAAAAGGAAACAGATTCAATCCCCAGAAAAATTCTAGACCTTCTTATTAACTGGTCAGTTGGCAACTCATTTACAAAGAATGAGGCAATTACCAAGATCTAACGTCCATCCCCAGGGACCAGCAGGTAAAATTATTCTAATTTCCTTTTTGACAAGGTGCCCATGCAGAGGACTGGTAATATCTGTCCTTTAGACAAGTATTCGCTCAACAATATTTATGGGAGAACCAGCAGGTGCAGGCCCTGCAGATGCATGCCCTGCTGAGGCTAGAATGGGGGTGACTGGAACTGGCAGAAGCCTGTTGGGGGTGGGGGTGAGTCCTGAGATGCAAGACACATACAGCACACATTGAGGTCGCAGCAGTGAGATGATTGATGGCAGTGAGTTCATGGAGCAAAAACATGCCAAACTAATGAGGTAGACAGATGAGAAGGGATATTATAGCATTGAGTAGGGTGGATGAGAGAGGGATACCTCTTAACTATGACAGAAGTGGGTAGGGAGGGCACCATGCAGAAACCCAGGGCTAGGGCATCCCAGGCAGAGAAATAAAACTTGTGTTTCTCTCACTGTATGAGCAGCAGACCCTAGGGGTTAAGGCAGAGAAAAAGGGAGAAGTGGGAGAAAAAGGGAAAAGTCAGAGATAAGAGTATAGACAAAGATATTTGCAAAGATATGGCTCTAATCAATATTATAGCAAGCGTGTCACCAGTTTCTACCTTAGTATTTCAGCTCAGCATCCAACAAGACAAGAGAACATGCCATTTAAATCTAATTTAGTAGGCTAGAGAGATAGCTCAAGGCTAAGGACACTGATCTCAGTTCCATTCTGGGTACCACCTATCATTTCCTCAGAATGAGGTCTGGACCCGAAACTCAAAATAATTAAACAAATAAATGTTTCTTTGAGGGGGGCCCCACATCTGTTTACTCCTGGCTATACAGAAATCGCTCAGAAATTGCTCCTGACTTGGGGGACCATATGAGATGTGGGGGGATTGAACCATAGTCCTTCCTAGACTAGCAAATGCAAGACAGACACCTTACCACTTGTGCCATCGCTCTGGCCCCAAATAAATGTTTCTTAATAACATTAATGAAGTATATAAGTAAACAAAAAAAATTGGTTTAAAATGTGGGAATAAAGTCTAAGTCCCAGGTTCAACTCAGTAATCCCACTTAAAGATATTTGTCAGGGCTGGGCGGTGGCGCTGAAGGTAAGGTACCTGCCTTGCCTACGCTAGCCTAGGATGGACCACGGTTCGATCCCCAGGTTTCCCATATGGTCCCCCAAGCCAGGAGTGACTTCTAAGTGTATAGCCAGGAGTAACACCTGAGCGTCACCAGGTGTGGCCCAAAAACAAAAACAAAAACAAAAAGATATTTGTCAATAGTAAACTCAACTAGGTTCAAAAGAAGAAATGTTCTAGAATACTACAGCAGCATTATTCATAATTCCTAGAAACACATCCGAAAAAGAATAAAAAAGCCTACATCATTTCTTGGGGTGTAAATCTGATAAGCATGAGGTGAATACAGAAAGCCCAAAATCAGCATTTTATATATTATAATTCTATTTCCGTGAAATAGACACCATAAGTTTGGGTTGTGAGGACTCGGCAAGCAGAAAATGGTTGATCTGTGTCCTTTTCCATAAATCTGCTACATTTCAAAATAATATCAATACAATAAATGGTTTAGTTGATTTCAAATAAAACCAATAAAATAGCATGAGTAATTTTAGAAAAATACCTGTTTTGGCTGATGTTTTATTACTTAATAACAGAGAGTTGAGCAAATTCCATGTCATGTAAATTTCACTTACAAAGGGTATTCCTAATGGAACTTACTGAATTTCTCACAAACTCTAGGCAAGACTGATGGCAAAAAGTACACAAAAATCCTACAGAAAGTAACTCTCGAGATAACATTGTGAGTTGTTGCTAATGAAATATCCCATTGTGTTCATGGGGTGGACAAACCTCTGGAAGTGGACCCAGGTTTTCATCAAGTTATCTTATAATTTTAGAAATTTCTTGGGTGATGATTGAGAAGGTGAACAACTCCTTCCCAAAGATAAAGAACAAATTACGCAGAATCAAAATTATCTTGATACTCTGGAAGGCTAGGGCAAACCCAAATATCAACTCAATGTTGATCATTCTCAAGACATGGTTTGACAATCCAAACATTAACATAACTTAGCTCAGGGGCAAAGAATCTGGAACCCTTAGGGCCTCTTATAAAACACTGACTATTTTGACAGACATAGGTCACAATTCTGAATTCCTCCTCAATGTTTCATGCTTCAAGGCCCACCTGGAGCCCTGCATCAGATTAGGAGTTTATCTTTCTGAACCAACCTAGACTAATGGTCACTATGTTTGCCAGGACATTAGTGAGATGCTAGTAGGCAAGTGTGGACATGATTTCTACTGCCTTCCTCACAAACTCAGGCACCTAAAAGTGAGGCTCCTCTTCACCACTGCCCCTGGCATGAAAGCTCAACCTTTTTCTATTTATTTCCTTCATCATAAAGAAGTACAGCTTTATTTTCGGGAACAGGAGCCAGTTCCAAGAATTATTTAGAGAGAGTCAGTACCAAGAGCAGGGCAAGCTTGGGTATATTACTGGCCAGTAACAGAATGACCAGCCACAAACCAAACACTCACACCCTAAGACCTCAGCTCTGTGGTCAAAGAAGATGAGCGTCTGAGGAACACACGTGTAGGAGGTCAGTCTCAGTCCTACACTCACTCAAGAGACCTAAGTAGGAAACATTTGAGCTGGCAACTCAATAAGAGGCAAGAAAGGAGAATAAAACTGAACTAGAGGAGCTGTATAGGTACTATATAGCTGAGGCCTCGTTGCTCAATGTCTAGTATACAATGTTCAATGTAGGATGGCAAATTCAACTCCACTTATGCTTAGTTCAAAAACCCAAATAGTCACCAGAGTGACACACAAGACATACTGTATACTGAGCACCTGAGTCCAGTGGCAGGAAAGGGAACTCCAGGAACCAAGTGCAGTGAACTTCAAGAAGCAGGATGCACACTCAGCCTCCACTGGTTCAGGGCACCCTCCTCCAGAAAGCTGCCATTGTCAGGAAACCCTGGGAAACTTTATTTGCCAGGCAAGAAACAGTTCCAGCAAGAAATCTCTGGGAATTCACTTCTGAGCATGCGGCACCAGGTCTCCCCCAACATTTGGCAGGACCGCCTCTTCTGTGGTTCCCAGCACTTGCTGCACTCTGTCTGCAGCCCATACCGGTAAAAGCAGACCTCTCCCAATGCTGGTCTCAAACCCCTCTCCTACTTGGTCTTTTATCTCAACTCCATGGCATTCCTAAAACCTCACAGACTTTTCCCTCCTCTGTCACTTCGGGCCCTGGTTTTCTGGAACCCTGAAGCCAATGTCGGGATCCCCATTCTTTATCCCAGGATTCTAGAGTTTCTTCCCTGGCTATTGTCTGTAGTGGCGGGTGTTGCTGTTGTGTTACTTCTGTGCAAGTTAAAATTTAAAAAATCATAACAAAGGTTGGCTTGTGTGGTTGTGTGTGCGGAGGCCTCCCCATGCTTGCTGTCGTGGAGGGGCTGATTACCCAACTCCATTTATCAAAGTGTCACTTCTCTGACAGGCCCTAATAAATATCCTGCCAGAGACCCCGCACCTGGCAGCCGTGCCACTCGGCAACACGCCGCTAACCTAATTTGCTAATTGCTGCTTTCCCCATTAATTTTAGTCCTGTCTTGTTTGGTGTTGACATGGAGGAAAAAGAAATAGGGTGGAAAAAACAGACAAGAAAGAAAATATCTCGGGGTCCCCCAGCATCCACCCCGCCTTCTCACTCCTTCCTACAACCACTCACTCACACTCACACCTAAATACCAACTAACTTCCCCTCTATTTCTCATCAAGACTGCTGCAAGAGTGAACATTTAAAGGTGCAGGGTCAGATTTTCCAAAACTCAATGTCAAGAATCAGGTTTGAGAGTAGGACTAGGCGGTTTAATGGTGTGGCAGTTGTAGAAGTATAAATAACTATTTGGTCTCAACAGATTTTAGCCAAAACCGTTGCCTCTTGCTAGAGAAAAAAACAGTCAAATAGGCATGAAGGGGTTAAGAAACCAAACTCATCAGACATCTCACATGACTAGTCTCAGCATTCCAGACCTTAGCCCTCATTCCAACCTCTACCTGCGTCAGAGCAGAAGTCTGCCCATTTTGGTCACACTCTAAAGCAATCCTGTCCATGGTAATGAATGGCACAGGATAATACCTTAGCCAGCCAGAGGTGACTTGTCACCTGAGCCAGCCACACTTTGAAATCTTTATCTTTTTAACTTCTACCATAAGACACCTATGCTAGAGAAGTTTCCTTGTGACTGTTTTATAGATCATTCCAGAGGAGCCCAGTGGATCCAAACTCTACTGGAGAAGCAAGACAAGAAAGAAGACTTTAATTGAGAGCAATGAGGAAGAAGACACACTCTCTTCTCTGAGATGAGCAAAACTGTCCATGTAAAGAGAACAGGGTAATGTCTTTTTCACCCAGAATCTAGAAAAGGGGTTTCTTGTTTATCTTGGTATGTGTGGACCTTGGTTTTGGTTTGTGTGTCCCACACAGAGGAGAACAAACATCGCCATAGACCTGAGTCGTCTCATGTTCTTTCTGGTTGTCATTTTCATTCTAAGCAAACCTCAAACACCACCAGGTAAAGGACAGTTTGCTTTTTAAATATATAAAGAAAACATATGCTCACTGTTGGAAAATGAGCACCTGAGAAGATCCAGAGAAGAAATCAAAATTTCTCAGTATCCAGCATCAACTCCGTAACTCACACAGTCACCGGAGTACATGTGATTTTATATGTGGGTCTTTTTCACATATGAGACTATCTGTCTTGTGCTTTCACACACTGTAAGTTCAAAGCAATAGTATAGTGAGAAGACGGTCCAACATTGCCAGGTGTGACCCAAAAACAAATACAAAAAGTTTTCTGTGTCCCTGAAATATATCTCCATGGCCCATAAAAATAGGCATCCAAACTATTTTCTGCTCTTTTTCTACTCCACAACACTGTGGGTCAATGTTTTGCACCTACACCTTTGCATCTGTCCAGTTTACTGCATGAAAATTAAGTAGCTAGAGGTAAAAGCTCTGGCTTACATGAGACATACAATTAAAAGTTAGATAACTTTTCTTTTTTTAATTAATATGTTTTATCTGAACACCTTGATTACATACATGATTGTGTTTGGGTTTTAGATAACTTTTCTTTTTTAATCAATATCTTTATTTAAGCACCATGATTACAAGCATGTTTGTAGTTGGGTTTCAGTTATAAAAAAAAGGGCATTCCCCTTCATCATCCCCACCATCAATGCCCCCCATTTCCCTCGTCCTCCAACCCTTGCCTGTATTTGAGACAGGCATTCTATTTCTCTCAGTCACTATCATTGTCATGATAATTATCAGTGTAGTTATTTCTCTAGAAAAGTTAGATAACTTTTTTCACTTTATATCTTGAATTTGCACCCAACCCTTCATGATGCATAAGATTTCCACTTCCTCAGAACCTTGAAGAAATGAATTATTTCTAATGTATTGCCAGTCTACTGCCAGTGATCTATTTTTATTGGCCTTTCTTGGATGATGTGCGAAAGTCTGTATATTTTTGTGTTTGGGAGACATTCAGATTTTGTGAATGTTTTTTCTTAAATTTTACTTATTTTTATTTTAGAGTACTTTTATTAATTTATAGAAGTTTCAATGTATTAAGAATACCAATTTCTTGCCATGTACATATTTTATATGTTCTCCCAATGATCCCAGCTTATTATTTAAACTCTTTATAATGCTCTTTATATAGTCATAGGAAACATCAAGAACATTTGCCCATAATCTACAAAAGAGAAGCATATAAAATGGGGAAAACAAAGTATATATTTATTCTATTTAATGTGGGCACCAGAAAAATGTTCAAGGCTTATACATGCCATATTTTAATATAGGCAAAGTATAGATACCAACACTTTAAGGTTTCTACATAGCCCATATTAAATCTTCCATATTAATATTTATTGTTTTCCTTTGTTTTATGGAAATTACTATCAGTGGTATTTGGGGACCATATGGTACCAGGGATTAGATCTAGGACTCTTGCATGTAAAGAGGAAATGATTTTTTTTCCATGGAGAAGAAAATCATTGTCAGGATATCGCCAAAGCCTGCCAACTTCCTATCACTATTTACTCTTCTCCCCTAGATAGATTGCAAGCTTTCTAGTTATCTGATTTCCAGAAGCAACTACTAGAATCATAGCATATACTAGGTATATTTCATAGTTTTCTGGGTGCTTCCCTCCACCAAAATGAGCTCACAGAACATTCGTTTTGTTCCTATCTAAGCTGAGTGCTCACTAACATCTCCTAACTAAGAAGGGTTTTGTGGGCATGAGAGAGGAATAGAACAGGGAGAAGGGAACAGGCCAACAAGATCTTTAGTCTTGGGCTTCGTGGACAGTCTCTTACTGATGATGGAGGAAAGAAGGTTGACAGTCACAACCACTTCTAGCAGAAGACCAAGGAACAGGAGCACCATGCAAGGGTATCCCAATCTTCATTGGGATATTCATGTATCTCAATGCTCTCTAACTGTCTTCTGCAGATGTCTTCCCAGGGCAGTGGTTCTATTTTCTCTAAATCAAGCAGATTTGAGTGATCTGGGTTCTTACATTTCCCCCTGACTAGTCCATCACCTTATCCAGGTCAGAGCCTGAGGCTCCATGTATTACTTCCCTTATCTCACAGTCTCTGGTACCTGAAGGTCAGAAGTAAGAATAAACATTTGCAGGAGGAACACTGACTGCTGACTGTTAGGCCCAGGCTCTTAAGCATTGAAATAACAGGTGCTTGATCAACTACAGGGAAAAACAAGAACATGGGACCGTTCTTAACACTTAGTGGAAGCACATCTGGAGGTCCTACTAATCTAACCAGCCCATGATTTGAGGGCTTAATCATCCTCAAAGATGACACCCTAATTCATCTTTATTGCCCCCTTTTTATAGAGAGACAAAACAAGGGAATAGGCAGTATCAAACAATGATAAACCCTTGTCTTTGGAATACAAACTGATTTCCAGGAAGCAATCAGGTATGTGTGAAGATCTGACTAGAGGTGACATAGGGACAGTGGCAGAAAATTTTGATGGTGGTGAAGTTTCAGTAACTGTACAACAATTTCATAATCCTTAACACAAATATAATCTTGTTCCTAAACTACATTTTAGTTTAAATTAAATTAATTTAAAGTAAAGCTTAGTTAAAAAAAAGTTATTACTAAAAGTAATTTAATGACAGTACAGAAAATCAATTAAATAAAATAAAACAAGATAAAATAATTTAGCAAAAGATAATTTACTAATTTTATTTTAAATAAAAGCTCCTTCTTTGGGAGCCGGGAGGTGGCGCAGGAGGTAAGGTGCCTGCTGCCTTGCCTAGGATGGACCACGGTTCGATCCCCCGGTTCCCATATGGTCCCCCGTGCCTGCCAGGAGCGACTTCTGAGCACATAGCCAGGAGTAACCCCTGAGCGTCACTGGGTGTGGCCCAAAAACCAAAAAAAAAAAAAAAAAAAAAAAAAGCTCCTTCTTTGCTCTAGCCATCAGGGAAAAGTGGTGTTTCTGTTTTGCTTTTTCATTTTAGTTTTTTCCTAAAGAAACCACATCCAACTATGCTCGGGGCTTACTCTGGGACTTACCTGCCATTTGAGAGAAGTCATTGACAAAAAAAATCAACAAAAGGGTGGACTGATCTCTAAGGACCCCCTGGGTCCTTATTTCCAACCTCTAATCTGGAATTCAGTAGAGGAAGAGAGGCTCAGAGTCAGGCTAGTGACAGTAGGGCCTCGTTAACCCTAACCCAGAAGGACTAATTCTCTGCTCCTCTCTAGAGAAGCATATGTCCCAGCCACTGTGAGCAACTGACCAGAGGCTGTGGCCAGGACAGGGCCTCTGAGACTGGCTTCCCAGACTGCCTAGGTTGCCATGGCACAGACCCTAGAGGCTCTGCTCACATAGACTAGTATGAATGTTGTCCTCCCTGAATGGAACAAGATGTCATCACTATATGAGGGCCACTCAAGAGCTCCATATTCGTGGCCAAGTTTCCCTGGCTAGTGGGGATGGTGGGTCAAATAGACTCTAGGCTGTGATTTCACTATTTCAAATACTTGAATGGCAAAAGTGTTTTCCTGCGATAGTAGCTGTGGACCACGCCTTCATGGGGGCTTCCACATTGCAAGGATAATTTGTGAAAGAAGACAACAGGATTGAAAGGCCTTGGAAGGAATGCAATGGGGGCTTTAGAAAGCTATGGCTATGAGGACTAAAGAAAAACTGTGCATTCAGAGACAAAAGAAATATGACTTGGAAGCAAAAGACACCCTGGCCTTGCTGCCTGGTTAGGTCCTAGTTAAGATCCTCGGGTCCAGGGTCTGCAGTACCTCTCAGACAGCCTAAAGACTCCCTAGGAAAAAAGTGGAATCCGCCCACATCTTTGCCAACTTTTGGGTTCCTCCCAGCCAGCCAGAAACCATCCAGAAATCACCATGATTTCTCCAAAAGTCCTGATACCTCTTTAGTTGGACCTGAATTCCTCCCACAGTCAGTCTGCTGTCTGACTAGGAACCATAAACTCCACTGAGCTTCTTTCCAACCACTACTGGTGAACAAAATATTGCCCTGTTCCCAGTTACGTTAAAAGGGCCTAGTAAAGAATAATGGCAAAGATGTTCGCAGCCAAAAGCTGCTCTTGATGGCCCTTTAAGCGAGATTTACAGCCGGCACTTAGCTGTGTCCCTGCAACGTTTGCTGGCACCGATCGGCGGGAAGTGTGCTCGTGGTGCCTCCCCGGGCCAGCAGGCAGGGCCATCCTTCATTCTGCCCCCTGCATTGAACTGGCTCCCCCACGGGCCCTGCCCAGGTCCATTAGGCCCTGCCTGGACTGCCGCTAATCATCTAGGGTCAGGAGCCTCAGGACACAGCCCGCTAATCGCTAGGCCTGACAGAGGCACTGGGAGGCCATGAGAGGCACTGGGGTTCAAGAAACTGAGTCTGAAAAGGCGAGAAATCAAAGAAATAAAGAAGTAGGGGCAGAGAGGACAGGTCCCTAGAGAATGGAGGATGATTTTCCTTTGTTCATACAATGTGTGTTTATTAAGCTTCGACAGAATACCCAGTCTGTGGGATAGACAAGGCCACAATACTATTAGGTTTGCTCCCTGCCTTGACAAAACTTATGTGCAGAGAAATAGAAATGACCAAGTCCCAGTAACAGAGAAAGGCCATTCTTGTTTCTATATGAAGAAGGATGTTTCTATATGAGAAGAATATCAAGGAGGTTGCAAATTATTCCAGGCTCAGGACACTCCTGCAGATACAGGATTTTCTGAGACAAGAAGCTATGTTCATCAGTAAGAGGGCCAGTAGACATGAGGTGACAAACAGCAGGTACCAGGCAGACTGATCCTGCAAAAGTTGTTTGTGTCAATTACACATGAAATCCAAAGACTTTAACTTCCCTAAGACAGACTACTAAATGTCTCTTTGGAAATTTTATATTGATTGCATGTTGAAATGAGATATTGAATAGATTGGGGCAAGTGAAAGCGTATTATCAAAATTAATTTCATCTAGTTCCTTTTCCTTTATTTCAATAGGATCAAGAGAACATATCAGTGCACACAAATGGCTCACCTTGGCATTCTTGCATTTCTGTGGGCAGCAGCCATCTAACTGATGAATAGGAACCAACCAAGTAAGAGGTACGAATACAGACCAGTAGCGATAAAATCTTACCAAAACCAAAAATTCAAAGTCTGAGTTGGATAAATATGTTGAGTAACAAAATGAGAAGAAAAAAAAAAGCAGGGGGTCCATCAGCTTATGTGGATACAATGGGGTGTCTGGAACTGAGTGCTGATTCTCTGACTGAACCATCACTCTACGTCCTTATGATAGATTCTGCCTCAGTTCCTTCTGCTATCTGCTTCTAGAATCCCAGCCTTATCAATGCCAAACACACACACACACACACACACACACACACACTCCTCTATTATAAAATCACTTGCAATGCACACGCCTACTCTGTACCCATGCATGCAGCTTCTCTGCCCTGCCAAAGTGGATGATCTGTTCCCCTTATTGTCTGTGGTGGCATTCCCTCACTTTAGTCATTGGGGATTTACATAAACCTGATCTCACTGTTCCTTAACTTCACTCATACCCTTGATTAAGCTCCACCAACACCCAATTATGTTAGTGTAAAAAAAAAAAAATCTTTCATCCCTGCTCTTTAGGTTTCTACTTATGTCTCTCATTTCTCAAAGGCATAAAAGTGCTGGAATAAAAATCTCAACTCACTATTCCCTGGCACCTCCATTGAGGGGTGGTGACTGCCAAAAGCTCTATGTTGAGAAAAATTCCTACGTACCGTTGAAAAGTTTGTGGCTGATTTATCAAATCTGCAACAAAAAACAGGCTTGATCTCACTTCAGTGGCACTGAAAGTCCTGAAGGAAATGCATGCAGGCAAAGAAAAGTCACCAGCAATAGACCACTGAAAATGTGAACAAGCTAACCTGCCACAGGAATACATTGGGGATAGCAAATAAACAGGGGTTCAGGAAGCTCCTTGCACAAAGATGACAAGAATGAGAATAACCTGAGTGAAAAGCTCTGATTTTACCCCCACCGAGAGATAAATAGATTTCTCCAATGTGGAGTAAGATGTCTACAAAGATATTCTTGGAGAGACTGGAGTACTTCCTGGTGGTGATGACACCTGAACAAGAACCCATATCCTGGGGAAAGGGGGACAAACAGCAAAGGTTTGCTGAGAAGGTCTCCCCAACCTTCTGGTGCCCATAATGAGTCTTAGTACTAGTCTATATTCCTGCCAGACAAAGGCTTGAGAGAACAGAGCAGCACAATGCAAGTATGTCTGAGCAAGAGGATGAGCAAAATGACCCCCACCTACCCCAGATCCGTGGCAGCAGAGAGAAAGTAGCAGGAGAAAGGAATAAAAGCAGGTACATGGTCTGAGGCACATGTCTGTCTTTTTGCTGCAGATGAGAGGACTCAAGAATGCTATGTCAGGGACCCGGGAGATAGCATGGAGGTAAGGCATTTGCCTTTCATGCAAAAGGTCATCGGTTCGAATCCCGGTGCCCCATATGGTCCCCCATGCCTGCCAGGAGCAATTTCTGAGCATGGAGCCAGGAGTAACCCCTGAGCACTGCCGGGTGTGACCCAAAAACTACAAAAAAAAAAAAAAAGAATGCTATATCAGCCTTGACTTCTAAGACATGAACCCAAAGAACAGGAAGCATCAGCTTCTGTCAGAATAAGCAGAAACATGGAGCTGGTCTCTGTCCTCTGAAGCTGGAAGCTTGGGACTCATTGGCTCCAGCCCTGGTGGTCCAATTCAAGCACCAAGGACCAGAGTCAGCATTCCACCCAAAACTCCTGGTAAAATGAACCTCAACCTCTCTTAAGGGGTCCTGTGTACTCCAGGAGGAGAGGCAGGGGTTGAAATCGGGAGAAGGGTGAAAGTGAGCCAAAAGAAGCATCAGGGGACCCCAGTTTTGAACATCTTTGGGAGGCATGGGGTGGGATGGAACCTTAGAAAAAAGCAGAGGGTGCTACCCTGAGCCACCCGAGTGCTTTCCCAGCCACGCAAACCAGGTCATTGGGTCTCTCCAGCACACAAATGAAGCCTCTGCTTAGAATAACCCACTAAACTTGCAAACTTCCCACTTCACCCACATGCCAGAACATGGAGCTCAGACCTTCCGCTAGACTTCCTGTTCTCTCTTCCAGTGTGTGCCCAGTTTTGAAATGGTCCTGCTGCAGCCACCTCCCTTTCTTTGCTTCTTGGGCCCTGGGAGAACAGAGAAGTCCGCTTTTCTGGGAATGCAGTCCGCTGTATGATGGCTGGCCAAGAACAGGCAGACAGGCGGCCATCCTGCCAGCTGCTCCACCTCCAAATCCCAACCCAGCCATGCCAGGCCTGCTCCCAGAGGCACCAGGTCCTCTGAATCCAAACAGGCGGCCAGAGTTCAGGGCCCGCTGGCCTTCTCCCAGTAAGCACCTTTGTTCCCGGCTCAGAGCTGTTAATTAAAGAGCCATGATTAATGAGGACACACTCCCAGTCCCACCTAGGATGAGAGGTCCTAGGGATGCTGACTTTGCGAGGAATCTGCAGTCAGAATCCAACGGAGCTATTTATAGTGCGGCTCAGTGGGATGGCAGAAAGCACACCTCCTAGCCTTCCCCCCCC